>CAUYRH010162838.1:0-39894 GCA_963574655.1 Perodicticus potto | reverse complement strand
GTCTACTTTTAGTTCCTTGAGTGTTCTCCAAACTTTCCAAAAAGGTCATATTAGCTTGCATTCCCACCAGCAGTGTAGAAGCGTTCCCTTCTCTCCGCATCCATGCCAACATCTGTAGTTTTAGGATTTTGTGATGTGGGCTAATCTTACTGGAGTTAGACGATATATCAAAGTGGTTTTGATTTGCATTTCTCTGATGATTAAGGATGATGAATTTTTCATGTGTTTGTAGGCCATGCGCCTGTCTTCATCTATGTCTCTTGCCCACATAGAAATGGGGTTATTTATTCTTTTGTTATTGATTAGTTTGAGTTCTCTGTAGATTCTAGTTATCAGACCTTTGTCAGAAGCATAACTTGCAAAAATCTTCTCCCAATATATTTTGAATTACAAAACGACTTTTAAAAAGCACATTCTTGAATACAACTTTTATGTTGGGTCTACCTCTTAAAATATTCCTCTAAATGAAAGTTTTCTATTCAAGGGCTACAAAATAATTATTAATAATTTAGGCTTTGCTGGCCAGTGTCTGTCACAACTAATCCATTTCAGTGGGGGGAAAAACATAGATGATACATACATGAATGAGCATGTCTAGGGTTCAGTAAAACTTTGTTTATAAAAATAGAAAGCAGATACAGTTTGGCCATGGGCTGTGATTTATTGACCCCCACACTAAGGGCAAAAATGTTGAGCTAACTGGTGTATTTTAGTCTAGTTTTTATACTCTACAATCTCTTTGTACAAATTCTTGAAATTATTTTATTTAGTTACTTCACGGAAACCAAGGGAAGATGAAAAAGATGGCCAGGCATATAAATTTGTGTCACGATCTGAAATGGAAGCAGATATTAAAGCTGGAAAGTATTTGGAACATGGGGAATATGAAGGAAATCTCTATGGAACCAAGATCGATTCTATTCTGGAAGTTGTCCAAACCGGACGAACTTGCATTTTGGATGTCAACCCACAAGTAAGCTGCATAGATTCCATAGTTCCAAAGCTCTTTCTTTACGTTTTATTTCCCGTGGAGTTTTTGTTTGAAGAAGGAGGTGTGTATTTGTTTTGTCGGGGTGGGAAGGTAGCTCTTTCTATTACCTGTGGTGACAAAGAACCTTGTTATGCATCCATAGCTACAGGGTCGTTAAATAAATCTTTGATCAGTTAGCCAACAGAGGCTATAGAAACTGTGATTAGATCTGCAGTAGAAGTTTATTAAGTATTGCCTGCTCAGTGCAGGAGTTTAGAAATGTTAAATTTAAAATTCAAACCAGGTTGCCATATAAATAATAAAAAATTGCCTGCACTCAGGAGCTCATGCCCATAATCCTAACAGTTTTAGAGGCCCAGGTGGGAGGATCTCTTGAGGCCAGCAGTTCATCACTAGCCTGTGCAACATGGTAGGGCACTGTCTCTACAAAAAATGGAAAAATTAGTGAGTCTTAGTGGCATGGGCCTATAGTCCCATACACTCAGGAGGCTGAGGCAGGAGGATCACTTGAGCCCAAGAGTTTGAGGTTGCAGTGAGCTCTGATGATACCATTACACTCTAGCTCATTCAACAGTGCAAAACATTGTCTCAAAAAAAAAAAAAACAATTGAAATCACTTCTCTCACTTGACGTGCACACCGTTCATTTTATTCTCATTCTACATGTCTCTACATTTCTCATTCCCATCCCTTCCCACCCCTGTACACTCAGCCCAACCTTCCTTCTCTCCTCAAGAGAGAAATATTGTTAATTGTTTGGTGAGTGTTTTTCTAGTCATTTTATATGCCTTAAATACAAATATATAATTAGTGGGTTTTCTATTTCTGTTGTTTCCTTTTCCATAAATGGAAAAAAATCTTAGAAATACTTTCAGGTTTTTTAATTAAACAGTATTTCTTGAAGATCTTTTCATGGCAGTTACTGTAGAGCTTTTTTTGTTCTTTCTAGTTGCTGCATAGTACTTCAAAGTATGGGTATATATTCATTTATTTACCACTCTTCAATTAATATTTGATTAAGATAAAGGGGCTACTATTTTAAGAAAGTATATGGAATCAGAAGAACAGAAAGGGGACAGGTGTTGAATTATGTCCCTAATCTTTAGGAAGAGGGCAGATAGAGTTTGATTTATACTAAAGGGTTGCATAATTTAAGTTATTACACTACATAAATTGGTTTATAATTATTCTTCTATGCAGGCACTGAAAGTGTTGAGGACATCTGAGTTTATGCCCTATGTGGTATTTATCGCTGCTCCAGAGCTAGAGACATTACGTGCCATGCACAAGGCTGTGGTGGATGCAGGGATCACTACTAAGCTTTTAACGGTAAGGTACCAATACTATTACTATTTTTTTTTTTTTTTTGTGACAGAGTTTCATTTTGTCACCATAGGTAGAGTGCTGTGGCATCATAGCTCACAGCAACCACAAACTTTTGGACTCAACTGATCCACTTGCTTCAGCCTTCCAAGTAGCTGGGACTATAGGTGCCCACTACAGTGTCTGGCTATTTTTAGAGAAAAGGGTCTTGCTCTTGCTCAGGATGGTCTCAAACTCCTGAGCTCTGGCAATTGATCCACCTCAGCCTCCCAGGGTGCCAGGAATATAGGTGTGAGCCACAGTGCCTGATCTCCCCAATATTCTTTTACTTCCAGAATTTTTTCTTTTCTTTTGCACATGTTTAACTCTAACTACTCATGCTTATGAAATAAATGTGTATAAGGTGTCATAGAATTAAACTCATTCCCTAAATTTAGTTAGAATTTAGAACAGCATACTTTTACTTGAAAATCATGGTTCACTTTTTTTTTAAAGGTGAACCATTTTCCCCTTTGTAAAATGAAATAATAGACCAGTATGTAAATATATGTATTAATCCAACCCGCTCATTCCACTAATGAGGTAACTAAATTCCAAGACCGTTAACAAGCATGTTCATCACATAGTTTATTACTGGTGTAGAGTTAGGTGTTCTAGTTTTAATTTCTGTTACATATGTTCTCTTTTTCTCCCTCTCTCTTTTATATTGTGGAAATTTTAAAATATATACAAAAGAGGAACCTGCCCCCTTCCTCTTTCCTCTTGAATTATTTTAAAGCAAATCTTTGATATGTCACCCATAAATACTTTAGTATTTCTCTATAAAAGATAAAGACTTTTTAACATGATTGTAGTATCATTACTATATAAAAAGTAAGCAATATCTTAGTGTCATCTATAGGCAAATTACATTGTAATTTTTCTAAGATTGATAATTTTTTTACAGTTGATTTTTTTACAATAGGATGCAATCAAATTCAAGATTACAGGGTTAACTTCTTTTGTATGTCTAATTCTTTTCTCTTATGCTGAACATTCCATTTTTTAAAATACTAGGAATGTTAAAATTAGAATATCATATAATTGCTCATTTGCTTTATTGCATAGAACAAAGACAACAGTTTATATATCAACAGTATATATATATATATATATATCAGCACAACCACTGTGGACAGTTATGATTACTGTGGACACATAGCCCCCACCCAGTTCTTCCTATCCTGAGAGTATATGCCATTAAGTATATATGGTCATATGTCACTTGCAATATTTCCTCTCTGTGTACTCAGGTCATTTATTCTTTTTGATATTTAAATTGTCCTGTCCTCAGCTAGTAGGCACCTATTCTGCTTGACTTCTGAGTCTTTTTAACACAATTCCAATAGTCATTATGATTGGTGGCTTTCTGATGTGATAAGCTATCCCAGGTTATTCTTTTATGTTTCCTGGCCCAGACCTTGAATTGGCTATCTGAAAGTCTTGGTTTCTTTTAGTGGAAAATGCTAATATAGTCACTAAAGCTAATATAGTCAGTAAGTATATATCTTCAACTTGGGTGGACATTGTAGACCTTTTCAGTGACTAAAGGTGGGAAATACATTTTTCTTTATTAGAAAACATAGATTATTAGGTCAGTTGATAATTCCAACTTAAATTTTATATTATTTTTACTGCCTTGACTTTATATTTGTCTCTTTTCCTCTTACCTTGATAATCTTGGTTCCTGATATTATATAATTGGTTCTTTTACATGTGTATAAACTAAGTACACACATACACACACACACACATATATAAAATATGTGAGGAACAATATGATTTTTGAAAAGTAAGTTTCAGGCTTTTATTAACTGGTCTTAGGATACATACCAGTAGATATTAATTATTTTCTTTTTTGAGACAGGGTCTCACTTCGTTGCTCTTGGTAGAGTGCCATGGCATCAGAGCTCACAGCAACCTCAGACTCTTGGGCTCAAGCAATTCTTTTGCCTCAGCCTCCCGAGTAGCTGGGACTGCAGGCGCCTGCCACAATACCCAGCTATTTTGAGAGACAGGAGTCTCGCTGTAGCTCAGGCTGGTCTCTATCCCGTGAGTTCAGGCAATCCACCCGCCTAGGCCTCCCAGAGTGCTAGGTTCTTTTAAAATTATAGAAATAATTCCTTTCTATGTGGTTAGACCCCCAACTTACTTCATTTTGCTCTTGATTATAGGTATCTTTTTCCATTTGAATTTAATTTTGTTATATAATTCTATTCATTTTCATAGCTCTAACATAGATCTTAAAAACAAATCTAGCTTTTCTCTATCCTCTGTTCCCTCCCACCCATGTTGGCAGCTGTTATTAGTAGCCATTTTTATGACAGGCAGTTCCTGAGTTACAAACATCTGATTTATGTAAAACTCACACTTATGGAGGCTATTGCATTAAGTCTCCAGGTTATAAACATCCAGCTGATGTACAGTTACTTACAAACAGGGGCTATTACAGGTAATAGGTAAATGTACCTGTTCCAACTTACACACAAATTCAACTTACAGAATGTATCTCATTGGTAATCCAGGACCACCTTTTACTTTGTAATGTAAATGATAAGCAAGTTTGTATGTATCTTCTCCTTCCTCCATTTCTTGCATAAATGGTAGCTTATTACATACAATAGTCTGCCTGCATTTTTCCCTTACCGATCTATCCTGGAGACCACTCTATAGCCATAGAGAGAGTCTTTATCCCTTTTCCATCTGTGAAATACTGCATTATTGTTACAGGATTTTTTGGTGTTTTTTTAAAAATAAATCATTACTAACGACTGAAATAGGTAAGAATTGTTTTCAAGTTGAGTTGTAGCCTATTTATACATCTATGATCAAAGATACTTAAGTTGTTACAAGCTTATTTAGCAATCTCAGTGAAAGTATTAATAAAATAGAAGAATTAGGGTTCTTCAAGCCTAGTGGTAAATCCCCTTCTTTCCCTACCCTATTCAGTGCTGTTATCAAAATCGTTTTAAATATATACCATTGTTATTTTAATGATTTATAAAGCTGTTTTAGACCTCAGAGCTCTAATCCCTGTAACCAGTGGCTTGCTTTACATTGTATCTCCACTTGCATGCCTCATAGACATTTTAACATCTATTAAGTAGAGCATTTTATTTTATCCCCCAAAAAAGTATGCTTTCCCCACTCCACCACTCAACACTGCATCTTCTACAGCCACCCCCCAATCTGAAGACCAAAGGCTACCCTTGTTGGTTAATTTCTCCCTCTTTTCACATCCTCATGACGTAAAAAGCTAATCCTAATGATTTTGTCACCAAAGTAAATTTCTGGTCTGGTGTCATTTCTGTCTCCTTGGCCACCATCATAATCCAGGCTTCTCTTTTCTCTAACTTGGATGATGCTGGACCCACAGATGTCTTTCCATCTCGTCTGGGTCCACTGTGACCTACCCACCCGTAGCCCTCCAGCCATTCTAGTCTTTTTTCAGTATCTCATATGTACCAGGGTCATTTCCTTCATTCCCTGCATTGCTGTTTCCTCTGCCTGGAATGTTCTTCCTCCCAGTATACACATGCCCACGTTCATATTTTCCTTTAGTTTTCAGCTTAAATGTAATTGATTCAGTGTCTTTCTAATCACTTTATTTAAACAGCATCTTTTACCATTCTTTATGCCTGGTTGGTTTCTTTCAAAGTACTTATTACAAGTTGCAATATTTTAGGATAGTAAGAAATAGATAAACTGTCTCTTCCACTAAAGGGTAGGAGCACTATATGTCTTAGTCGTTGTTACAACCTTCTGATTCAGAAACATAATGGACACTTTTAATAGAAACTTCATAAATATTTGTAGAGTATGTAGAAGTACAGTAAATTTCAACACTTGTGATTTTATGAAAAGCTTTCCTTGCTAATGCAGAGCCCATTATTTAGGTACTTTTCACATCATCTCAAAATGATTAGAAGTACTTTATGAAATATAAACAATATTAGGCACCTGTAATCCCAGCACTCTGGGAGGCCGAGGCGAGTGGATCGCCTAAGCTCGCAGGTTCGAGACCAGCTCTGAGCTAGAGCGAGCCCCCGGCTTCAAACATAGCTGGGCTTTGTGGTAGGTGCCTGTAGTTCCAGCTACTCGGGAGGCTGAGGCAAGAGGCTCTCTTAAGCCGAAGAGTTTGAGGTTTCTGTGAGCTGTGACACCACATTACTGTACTGGGGACTACAAAGTGAGACTCTGTCTCAAAACATATATATATATATATATATATATATATATATATATATATACACACACACATATATGTATGTATACACACACACATATTAGGACAAAACAAAGTGAGTATGTGTTTTGGTGTGGTATGGGCAGGTAAATTTATTCTTCAAAATATACTTTTCTGAGATTCTCTGACTTTCTTAAAAAGAGGTAACAAATTTGGTTTTGAGCTTAACAGCCACAGCAAATTGAGTTCCATGATTTACAAAGGCCATAAGATACAAATCTTTCGAAAAAGATAGTATTGTTAAGCTGGAAACCAGTCACCTCAGTCATTCTTCAGTGACCTTATATTCACTGTAAGATTATTGTCAGCAATCTCTTAATTTGGAGTCTTATCCTAGTATCAGTGAAACAAAAGATAGAATACTCATAAATGCAAACATTAGGGTAGCTGGAAAGGCTAGGATATGAACAGTAATGTCTTCTGAGGATTAATATCAGAATTATAATAAACATAGCTAACCTACTTGTTACTCTATGTTCATTTTTAGTTGGTATTAAAATAAGTAAATATTATATAAGTATTTTCTTTTAAAACTCTTCCACAGGACTCTGACTTGAAGAAAACAGTGGATGAAAGTGCACGGATTCAGAGAGCATACAATCATTATTTTGATTTGATCATCATAAATGACAATCTAGACAAAGCCTTTGAAAAACTACAAACTGCCATAGAGAATCTGAGAATGGAACCACAGTGGGTGCCAATCAGCTGGGTTTACTGATGATTCAGTAAGGTTAATAATTAAAGTTAAACTTTTAAAAAGTGACTGTAACAAATAAACCTGCTGAGAAAGTACATGCACAGATAGAAGAAATCTGCCAAGTCCAGGCATTTTTATTGTGTAGATTAAAATAACAGTACACTATTCTGAATTTTTATATAAAATGTGGTTGGGAAGGTGTACTAATATATAATTTATCTTAATTTTTCTAACTTTTTATGGATAATCTTTCTATTCATATTACATAAAAAAATGCGTTGAAGCATTTTGTATATGTTTTGATTTAGTACCCTTGCCTTTTTCATCAAACGAATTTTCAAATTATTTACTCTAAACATTGGTCTCACATTTTCACTGTGATAATGAATACTACTTGAATAGTTTTGTAATGCTGTCATTTAATTCAGTATTTAACTAGTGAGGGGTCAGTTACTCTTAATAGAAGAAAATAGTAATTATTGACCTTGATTGAATTTCTTACAGAAGCAGAATTTTAATGTCAGTGGTACATCTAATCTTTTGCCATTTAAGTCTGACATCAAAAGTCTGTTTGATTCATATAGTTTCATTACTTCAGAGATGTATGGCTATCCATTCTAATTTATACAAATATATTAGTTTTGTCTATTCATTTCTATCTTTAGGGAAAAATTGAAGAGCAATACTTTGCACTCTCTTATAAGGTTTTTCTTTTATTTGTTGCAGTGACATGCTAATGCTAACTAATTTAACATGTACACAGTAAGTTCTGGGGCCAGAAGCAAGGTCATGCAGACTGAGAGAGTGCCTTATCCTGTTATACCAGAGAGCAAAATGACACTTGAAGAAAATTTATTTATTTTCACCTGTAAAACTAAACAGTTTTTAAAATTAGGATATGGTCAGCTAATGTATCATGCCTTTGCAAATTTCTGTGGTGTTTTAAGATGCCTCTAAGTTTGCTTTTGGAGGTTTTTGTGAATGATCATTGTGCTTTTTGAAATGTGATATGATCCATAGGATACCTGTTGTATTTGTTGCGTTGAAAATCAAATCCATGCAATAATTTACAAAATTTGGAAATAATTGTCAGCTGTTTTATATATATATATATATATATATATGTATATTATATATATACACATATATAGATATACAAACCTACACACAAAATATTACATTATATAATATGTATATTACATATGTATTATATAATACATTAAATAATATTTTATATATTTTTTACATTTCTGTTAAGAAATGTACTTTTTGTTTCATGATTGGGAAAAAAAGGTCTTTCAACGCATTGGTATATAAATTTCTGCATTCACCTCAGTATCTTCCTTTAGGATTCTTGGATGGTAGAAATCCCTCTTAAAACATAATCAGAGATACAGCTCATCATTAATATAAATTAACCAATATTTTATATTGCTGCTTTTTTTTTTTTTTTTGAGACAGAGTCTCAAGCTGTCACCCTCGGTAGAGGGCTGTGGCTTCACACACAGCTCACAGCAACCTCCAGCTCCTGGGTCTAGGTGATTCTCCTGCCTCAGCCTCCCGAGTAGATGGGACTACAGGCGCCCACCACAACGCCCGGCTATTTTTCTGTTTTGCAGTTTGGCCAACGCCAGGTTTGAACCTGTCACCTACGGTATATGGGGCCGGCGCCCTACTCGCTGAGCCACAGGCGCTGCCCTTGCTGCTATTTTTTTATATAAACAGTGTGCATCCATCAAAGGGGGAGGTGCTTAAATATTGGTAGTCATCTTTGTCTGGTGACAGGTACCAAATACCTGGCTGCTGAACCTGTTGTTTCCTTCACCAAAGCTGTCACATGGAATGCCAGCTAGGAGGACTTTGAGGAAAGAGAAAATAAATGACAATAAGTAATATTCATACATCATTTTAAATCTTTTTCACAATGAAAAAAATAGTTGCTCTATTATTAAAATTGGAAATCACAGGGGGGTTTTTTTGTTTTGTTTTGTTTTTGAGACAAAGTCTCAATATGTCACTCTCGGTAGAGTGCCGTGGCATAACAGCTCACAGCAACCTCAAACTCTTGGGCTTAAGTGATTCTCTTGCCTTAGCCTCCACAGTAGCTGGGACTACAGGCACCTGCCACAATGCCCGACTATTTTTTTCATTGTCGTTGCAGTTGTCATTACTGTTTAGCTGGCCCAGGCAGGGTTCGAACCCGCCAGCCTGGGTGTTTGTGGCCGGCACCCTACCCACTGAGCTACGGGTGCCGCCGGGTTTTTTTTTTAATTCTAGAATTTCATAGCCAGAACACAAATTCATGTTCCTTGTTCTAAGGCAGGAAACTGGTGACAAAATTCATCATACTTTTTAAATAATTTTGGAAACTTTTAAACCATGTATATTAACACCAAATTCGTGGCTTCATAAAGGAATGTGAATCAAAGCACAGGATCAAGGTGATGTCCTATGACGTAATGTTTCAACACACTAAAAAGTTTAACAGAAATCTCAATTTCTCTCAGGAAACATGCTGTATTCTCCATTATACCTTAGTGCTGCTGCATGGAGCCTCTTTAAACAGCTTTGGGATAATTATCGCAGCTTAAGAAGTTTATCTGCAAACATTTCAACCATTTTGGTACAATAGAGATAACTTTTACAGCATACATATTGTTAGCCTTATCATGTGTGATAAAAATGTATAATGTTTAGCACATAATCTATACTTGAAGGAATTATTTCTATTATAAATGGTATTCATGATTGACTACTTAGTGCACATTAGATGCCGCCTAATATAAAATGAAATGATGCAGTTTAGTGCACTGTAGTTTAGATGCTAATGCTGAAGAGAATAAATTTAGAAAAGTTCACTGTATTTCAAGGAAGAGTTATCAAATTTGAAATTCCATCTTAATCTGCAGGATCTAATGTCATGCAGGACCAGTGTCATGCAGGGACAAGAAGTACCCGAGGCCCCAGAATTCTTGTTAGGTAATGAGAGTATAGTTGTGATCAAGGAACTTGTGAACTTCTCTTTGGGGAAGTTCTTAAGTTAATTTGCTACACTGAAGAGAAAATGGCTTAAAGTGATGTTGAACAATTGTTGAATATTTGGTAATAGTTAAAATACACAAACATGCATATGCTTTTGGAAGGCCTGATGTGCCAGTGCATTAATGTGCCTGCGGGTTCCTTGTGGATAGGTGAGTGTCCACATTCAACATTCAGGGTATGACTGTATACAACTAAAGATTACATATATTTTTTCATTTTCAAATCACCCAGAGAGATGATGTCCTAGATAAGTCATTTAGCCATAACTAGTGGAATACATGTAATTCCCTATGTGTACAATTTTCACCTTCCTTACAGCCACACCTTCATTATGCAGTCTCCATTTCTGTGTGATATTTGGATAATATCAATTGTCAAATACATCAGGACTTTATTTTAGCCAGCTCTGTTCAACCCAGTATGACTACAGCAATAGCAGCCTAAACCCCAAATTCTAGAACCTAATACATTTATTTATAATAGCTTATGAGGACATGTTTGCTTTAGAACAGCAAATTAATTATTAAGACAAATTTAGACAGTAATCCAAAATTAGCAATAACATACAATAGGGTGACATTATAGATTATGACCAGATACTAACTGTTTTGACCATAATATGCCAATGACAATAAAAGATTATTCTTGTTTTAAAATTTTTGAATGCTATTTATTTTTATGTGTAACAAGGGTCATGATCTCAGTGATTGGAGTGGTCTTCAAAATGGATAGCCATAGGGTTAGGTAAAAAATTTTTTTAATCATCAAATACTGAAGACAAAAGTTTTAAAAATTGGTCAAATTAATAATGTACTTACACTTTTATGACTTCTGAAACAGAACTCTACTATCCAGAAATGACAGACTAGAGAGCGTATGATTTTGTAGTAATGAATCTTTATACTAAATATGGAAAAGGCAGTCCTGAAGTTTTATGTACATAGCAGTTCCTTTTTTAAATGTTTGGATCACCATTCTATATATATAGAGAGAGAGGGAGAGAGAGACAAGGAGAGCGCGCTATGTGTATAATCTGTAAAATTCTCCTAAGATACATGAATAGTAAAACTAAATATATTCACCCATGTAATTATAACTAATATTCAAAAATTAATTATTCCTAATTCTTAGACATTCTGAAACTGTTTTTTTAGATTGCTTTAAACGGCTCTGGTTCTTGAACCAGACACTAACCTCTTTTCTGGAAAATAGGTGAGGAATTAAGCTCAGAAAATATTCATTCAATATTATGACTTAATTTTCTTTAGGTGGAAGGACAGAGTTCTGGATGGAGGCCCCTTGAGAAATACTTAAACCTTTGAGTGAATTTATGATATGGTTTAGGCTTAGAAATTATAATACCTGCTCTCATCATTTCCAAGAGTTTTGCTATGAGAATTTATGTAATAACGTTTATAGTGTATTTGGAGTTCTTGGGAGAAATTCAATATTTTAAATAGGGGGATCATTGTATATAATACAAGTGGATATTCTCAAACTTTTGACTAATAATTCAGCATCATAGAAGTTATGTAAGTAACTTCATCTTCAACCTGAAGAAGATGACAATTCTATAATTTTTTTAAGGTAAGGCTATTTTTTAAATTGCATTTTTTGTTCCAGCATTTTTAAAGTTATATTCATTTTTATAATATTTCCTATAATTCATCATGTTACTGTGGTCCTGGAATGATTTTTTTTTAAATGCAAGAATTGAATATGAATCCTAATCTTTCACTTTTCATACCAAAAAGTGAAAGAATGATAACATCTCATTTTCAAAGTAAGAAGCATAGTTTGCACCACTTCGTCAATACACTGCAGTACTTTATCAAAAATATTCTCCAGTGATGAAAGTGTACTTTTTATGTACACTTTTATGTGAATGGTGTACTTCTACTCACTTAGATTCTAATTCTGACTTCTGACCATGTGATGTATGATGAAAGTTATGTCTCTCTTCACTTTTAGTATTTCACTTGTTAAATGGGCTATAGTTAGTATTTGTCTTCACCCTAAACTATAGGAAGTAATTGCTAACAGTGGTGTGGTAAGTGCTTAACTGAAATATCCTTATTAGTCTACTTCATTATCTTTTAGTTCCTTTAACATATACCTCTTTCTAAATGAAGTCAATGGTGAACACCGTTCAGGAATCCTACCTACATTTTTAAAACAGCCCCAAGGATGTAGTTCCAGCTTAGAAGAGGATCTGTTCTGCTCACTTCGTGGTTCTAGTTATAAGGTTTGTTTTAGCTTAGAATCTCATTCTAATTCTCAGCCCTTAGCAAGACCATGTTGCCTATCAGAGAAGATTTGAGTTAAGCAATCCAGTGCTATTACTTCAGAACAGACTGTGATCTTTGCTCCCTAAAGCTGTCCCGTTTTATCACTAAAATTTATCACTGCGGCCCTGCTCTTTAACCCATAGCATTAAGTTTGAAAGGTATCTCTTTCTTTATAGGAAGAAATATTCACAGTTAGGTCCAGTTAGCCTCAAAAACCAGACATTAATCCATTTTAGTTATTGCTTTCTCCACTAACTACTTCTCCGCCATTGACTGATAACACACTGGTGTAATAAATCTGACTTACCTCCGCACACACAAAGGCCAGTCAAAAGCAAGAATTCTCTTCCTTCTTTTTTTTCCCCTAACAACTCTTTCCTTACTGTTTTCTAATCTCCAGCACAAACTAAGTGAATACAGCTGTAGTTAAGGTAATTGTCGCTTATAACTTGGAGGATATTAACTGATTTATTGATTATAGAACAACTGTTTTTGAGTCCCAGGCAGTGTAGGTATTGTTATTACAGTGGAGGCCAAAAGATCTTATTTTAAACATTAGAAATAGATGTGTTTATTGCACTTTAGCCAACAACAAGCCAGGAGTAGCAACATATATAAATATGACAGGCCATATCTGAAATTTGGCTTTCTGCCTCTCAGGGTTGTCTGGGAGCTCAGAGAAAGCCTAATGAACTACCTTTGAGAGGAAAAAAACACAACATTAAAACTCATTAGCTTTAAATTACCAACACTAAGCCAGAAGTCATTACCAGTTAGAATAGTGGTTTTCATCTTATTTTCTTAAGTAGGACAAGTGGACAGCAGTATAAATAACATAGCTTTGAAGACTAGTTTAAAGCTTGTTCTCGCAAACATGGCCCAAATGAGAAATGGCTTCATCTTTCTATGTAGAACCAGATTTCAGGCATAGCTCAGCTACATCGGTATTTGAAATACAAATAAGTATTTATTTTGGCTGTGTATCCTCTTTTACCAAACACTACTGAGTGACTCCTGTTTCTTCTGTAATGATTTTTTAAAGAAGTGATACCTTGGATTCTGTTCTGGAAGAGTTCAGCAAAAAGTGCAATTTTCTACATGCTATGCTGAACTCTATTAGAACCCATGGTTAGTATTTGTTGTGAAAATTTTGCTGTGTGTGGGAATTTTTATTCTTCCCTTCCCCCCCCCCCAGTTTGTTTTGATAGGCTTTCTTTTGAACACAGATGCATGCTTTTTTTGTTAACCTCTAGTCTTTGAAGTGATTGTAGAAGAGAATCTTTTTTTTTTTTTAATGGAGGGCAAAATGCTTGTTAGCAATCTAAAAATCAAAGCAGAACAAGCTGCTTAAGTAAGTTTCTAAAGTTTAAAAATAAAAATTAATTGCTACTGCTTTCCAGATGATTGTATTACTAGTTCCTGTATAAAAGAGACATTACTGCTGTTCTTGTATAAATCAATTAAGTATTGATTTTTCAGAAACTGTCCATATAAATCTTTTCTTTTCACATATTTCCATATGCTGTCCAAAACAAAAATTACTGAAATGTTCAATCTGTGAGATTAAATATTCCTGGTAAAATATTTTTGTATATATAAAGAAATAAATATTTACTATTGGAAAAATGTAGTGTTTCATTTATAGGTAGAACTAAAGTTTAGAGATAAAATAACAGAGGACATCAAATTAGCTTTGGTAACTTCTTTCAAGTGCTAACAATCTTTGTAAAAAGCCCCAATGTAATTCAGTTTTTGCCACCTAAATAAATCTCTCGCCTGCCTCTATTCTTTAACAAGAAAGCCCTAACCAGTGTTTCCTCTATCCCAGCCCAGGTAAGAATTTCAGAATTAGAGAAGGGTAAAATAGGGGATAAAAAACAAGGCCTCTATGCTTAGACAGCCTGGTATGCCCTGACCATTTCCCAGCTATTCAGGAAGGAGAGAAGCCCCATTGGGAAAGACAATGAACTGACCTGCTGTGAGGCACAGCTCAAGCTTCTGCCCAGAAAGGACCCTTTGCACCCTGGTTCTCAGCTGGTTTCCAGGATTCTGTACCACACACTTAAGAAATTGCCAGCACAGTGTATTTCTGATTGTCTTTGGAAGAATTAGGAATTGTTCATCCCGTTTTATACTTTCTTAATTTTCTGTCATGGCGATAACAAATACCCACAAATTTAGGAGCTTAAGAACACAAATTTATTATCTCAGTTTTGTCGATCTGAAGTCTAAAGCTAACATATCTGGAGGTCTGGGTAAGAATCTGTGTCCAGGCTCAGCCAGATTGTTGACTAACTTCAGTTCTATGCAATTGCAGGACTGAGGACCTCATTTCCTTGCTGTCGAAGGCTCTCACATCTGGCATTGGCCCTTTCAATCTTCAGAACCAGCAACAGTGCATAGATTCTTGGTCTCCTGGCCTCATCATTCCCGTATTTTCTTGGGCCAAGTCTCTCCTTCACTAACTTTTCTACCTTCTTTCCCTTGAGGGCTCACCCTGATAATCCAGGATAATCTGCACATCTCAAGGTCCATAACCTTAAAAACATCTGCTAAGCTGCTTTTCTCCATGTAAGGTAGCATGTTCACAGGCGCCAGGGATTAGGTCTTAGACATCATTGAGGGGCCATTAATGGACCAAAACCACACTAGCTAATGTCAGTGGTATTTCTTGCATCTATTTATGGAAGAGAAGTGGTCCTCTTTCATGAATGGAAATATCAGAGTTATGGTGGCTGTCCTATTTTTCTAGGACATAATACTTTACTATTTTCCAAGGAACCTGAGCTACTAGGACTTGTTTCCAAATCTAATTATGGTTTAAAAAAAAAGTATGATTTGATTTTTTTATTGCAACCCAAGAGGAAACTGGATATGGTTTAAAAATACCTTTAGAAACCCAGTTCTACCTCATGGCAAGCACACCTAGCACTCCCCTCACCCACCATGTTGTTGCATGTGTCTGCTGGGAAGCCCAGTAGTAACTGGAGCCTGGGAACTCCTGTAGCAGTCTAAACCTGCCTCCTTTTCAATGGCCAATTCTTAAAACACAGTCACATGGTCACTGGCTGGTTTTAGGGCAGTTGTGGAAATAGCCAAGTTCCTTAATTGCTATCCCAAACTTTTGTCACTGCTGAGATGGCTCTTTTTTCATCTGGAGTCTAATTTTAGTCTTTTTTAATTTGGAGAACAATATGCAAAAAGTCTAACAGGAATAGAAGGGTAAAAAAGTCTAACAGGAATAGAAGGTGTAAAAAATCACACCTGTAAACCTAGCACTCTGGGAGGCTGAGGTGGGAGGATTGCTTGAGGCCAGAAGTTTGAGACCAGCCTGAGTAAGAGACTCCCATCTCTACCATAAATAGGAAAATTAACCAGGTTATGTGGCAGACACCTGTAGTCCCAGCTTCTTGGAAAGTTGAGGCAGGAGGATCCCTTGAATCCAGGAGTTTGAGGTTGCTGTGAGCTACGATGATATCATTGCACCCTAGCCAAGTGACAGAAGTCGCCCAAAAAAGGGTGAAAAATCCCCCTCTGACTCTTGTCCCACACTGAACTCTTTAAATGAGGTTTATCATACATAGCAATATGTGTACACATCTATTTTTTACACAAATAGATTGATATTATACATTCTGTCTGCATTTTTCTTTATACTTATTTCAGAAAACCAGTCAAGGCATCTACAGTGCTACTCTTCTAGCACTAGTGACTACTTTCAATTTTGCATGTTCCTTTCTAGTTAGTATATCAGATGCAGGTCCCCCCCACCCTACCCCACACCCCATATAACCATTCCCATAAAATTCTCATTTTTTAATAGAGGAGATGAGTTATTTGCTTTATTTCTTCTTGTTAATGTTCACTAAAATCCGAAAGGAGGAAGGAATTAGAAGCATGATGAGGTAAAAAGAGAACAGGTGCTGAGTGACATGTTTCTCTGTCAGTTATTACCACCCTTCATCCAGTGGAGTAACTGATCCTGTCCATGAGATGGGGGGGGAGAGAGGGCACATCCCAGGGAGACCATCTAAGCTATGTACTGTGGAAGGACATCAAAATAATAAAAAGAAAAAGATACGTAGTTCATGGTCTTGCTAGGATATGTAGCCTTCTACACATGAAGTACCCAGGATGCAGGAACTCAACACATTGTTCTAGATATAGAATGTTCATTACAGCATAACACAGTCAAAAGGCATAAAGTTAGACCCCCAAGCCAGGGATGTGTTACTCTTAGCTTGCTTTTAGTATAATTTTGTTCAGCAGAATATATACACAGAGGGTGCCAAAAAATGTATGTACATTGTAAGAAAGAGAAAAGTTGTAATATGTTTGACTTCTGCAATTACAAGAGACAGAAGATACATTATACAAGATAACAAATGTTACCAGTGTATATAGTGAGTATTACAATGGTTTTTTTTTTTTTGAGACAGAGTTTCGCTTTATTTTCCTTGGTAGAGTGCCATGGCGTTATAGCTCATAACAACCTCAAACTCTTGGGCTCAAGCAATCCTCTTGCTTCAGCCTCCCATGTAGCTGGGACTATAAGTGGCCACCCAGCTATTTTTTTAGAGACAAGGTCTCACTCTTGCTCAGGTTGGTCTTGAACTCCTGAGCTCAGGCAATCCACCACCTTGGATTCCCAGAGTGCTAGGAGAATATTACAATTTTATACAGTTTTTTTCCTTTCTTAAAAATGTGTATACATTTAGCACCTTCTGTATACACACTAATGGCATTTATAATTCATTTTCAAGCAAATTAACATATTAGCACTTCCAAAACATAGCCTCTTCTATGATGAGAAATTAATTGCCTTCCCATAGCATTCACAATTTAGGTGGGCCCTGCCAAAAACAGGTCTGAACATCTAAGAATTCTCAGCCCTCAGCTGTTAGGTTCTGGAAGCTAACCTGGGTGTGGCTCACCAGCACAGGACAGCCTCTGACATGAAAGAAGCTCCTTACAGTGCAGAAAGTCATTGCTTCTTTGTCAATTCATTTCAGTGGTCAGTTTTTAATGCACATCTGACCTAAACTCCAAAGCAGTAGCTTAACAATTCTGAAAAATACTCTTGGCCAAAAACATGTACTTCTCAGTCACGTGTGACATTACTAATGCCCTCTGCCTAGAGCACAGAGTCCATTCAGGGTTATATAAAGAATTAGTGGGAAGACGGCAGGGTCCTTCAGGATGACAGCTTTCACGGATAATTGGAGTCTCTCCAGGCTAATGCCAGCTGAGGCAAATAAGCGCTGCACAATCCCAAACCTTTCTGTATCTTTCAGTGGAGCCAAACTTGGGTCTTCAAGATCAGATACTCCATCATCAGACAAAGCCTGAAGCTGAAATGACACATTTAAACAAATACACCTTAAAATGTTACAGAGAATCCACATTGTAAGACAGTAATGCACTTCTAGGTAATTCTAGAAAAAAAAAAAAAAGAAAAGTTGTCTTTTTAATTCCCCAAATGGAATAGGAAAACCCTTAACTTTTGACTGCGAACAAGACAATGCCTGTAGGCATTGTTCATTTTGCAAACAAAAACTTGAAGAAGTGTTACTGTTATATTACCTGACATAAGTCTGTAAGTATCATATGCTTTGTTCTCAATGTTTTTCATAGTTGTGCCTGAAATAACTGAAACCAACTTGGTGAATTACTTTGATTAGTAAGAAACCAAAGACCATCCAGCAGCGCACCCTCTATTGCAATGGTTGTTATGATCACGGCGTGTCTCAGTTGGCACTTTTTGTTTCTAAGCGCTTCATAGTCAAAGGGTTAGGCATATAGCAAGATATATTTGATTCAGGCCAGGACCTGGGGCCTGGTTTTATCCAATTTGCCACTAGTCCTCTGAATCCCACTCTCAGAACTAGAGCTGTTAACTCCAGGAGATTCAGAAGATCAGAATGCAGCTTTTTCATACATAGTATGTCTGTTTATTTTAACAGAGATCTGAAATTTCTTGTATGTTTGTATCAACCTCTAGTTCATGTAAATATATGAGAGGCACCATAGTTTGTTTAATTATGCTTCCTGCTCAAAGAACTTTTGTCCTTACTATTCCTTCCACCTGGGATACTCTTCCTCCGGATTTCACCATGGGTGTCCAACCTTTTTTTTCCTGCCACACATTGGAAGAAGAGTTGTCTTGGACCACACTTTAAATATACAAACACCAATGAAAGCTGATGACCAATAAAAAAGATCCATGTATACTTTTTGCAATATCCTTTGCCAAACATAAGCAACACAGTCCTCCAGTAATCTCCACAGTCTGTGGGCCACAGGTTGGACACCCCTGAATAGACCATCCTCTCATTCAGATATCAGTTGAAATGCACATGAGAAGACCTTTCCTAATCCCCTCTGTTACTCCACCTCCCAGCCACTATTTCATTATTATATTGTCCCACCAACTCACTATATCTGATATACTTGCAGATTGCTCACTGTTAATGCTGCTCAGGAGAGCTGTCATCTTCACAGTTTATTTACCCTGTCTTGAACACAGGTCCTCAACATTTTGAAGGGACATTGGTTCTTTACACAGGTCACTTTGGATGCTACTCTGACTGCTCAAAACTTTTGAAATACTTGATTTGCTTTTAGGACTTTGGTCTATGCCTACAGTACTTTTTTTTTTTTTTTTAAATATCTTCAGCAATTATAAATTAACATTTAATTTTGAAACAAGCTTTCAAAATCAAATAATGAATGTAAAGAGTAAAACTTGAAGTAAGCCTATGAAGTATGTGTGAGTTTTATCTGAATCTGGAGTGAATCCAAAAGAAGAATTTAGAAACACTGGGAGCAATGGTGACATTACTGAAAGAATTCAGAAACGCTGGGAACGATGGTGACATTACTGAAAGTAACGCGTGGTTTGTGCAATAACCACAGGCTTAATGTTACCTTTTGGCTCAGACTGCAAACTATTGAGTGTGCTTTAGAGAGTGGATTAGGCCTGCTCTTTAAGCATAAACACCACATCCCAGTGATTTAAGAGTGAGCTCTGCTGGTACAGGCTGGAGATGGCAACAGCACAACAGGCTCCATATCCCCAGCCTGGTGGACAGGGCTGAGCAGTATCCAGCTTTCTCCTCTAAACATCTGCCAACCCCTTTCCCATAGGCACTTGTAATAAGTATAAAGTAAAAGGGCTAATAGCAACCCAAAGGATTGTGAAGTTAGCATTCTCCATTAATGATTCTCTCCCTTTTACCAGTTCTTGGCAAATGTGTTTGCATCTCTGACACTGTTCTCCCAAAGAACCTTCAGAAGACCCCTCTCAAAATTACTCTGGCCACCAGACAAGACAGAGCAAGACACAAAGTCTGTTACCCTGAGTAAATCTCTTTAAGAAACACATCTTGATGCTCAAATCCCTTCAGGAGGCAGGAAGCCTTGAGGTCTTAAAAAGAGCTGTTGCAAATTTAAGGGGAGGTTAAGTGAAAACAACCAGGAAGCTCTCTAAAAGAAAAAGGAGTTCTTTGACTGTGGAGCAACTGCCAAAAGGCAAACAAATGACTGTGGGTGGGATTTTGTGCAGAAGCAGACTACCATCCATCCTGGAACTCGGGGTGTTCTAGAGGCTGCTCTAGAATACAGAGCAGAACTTAGGGGCAACACAAAGACCTGGTCCTATAGCTCACCTGCAAGGAAGATGACAACCTCCAGTCTGTGAGGGAAGGATTTTTTCTTTTATCTACTTGCTGAGTGTAGTAGATGAGTCCGTAAATACTTAAGAAGGGCTAACTTGGTAAATGCTGAGCACTCAGTTGCTACAAAAGAAGCTGGGCTCTGAAAGCAGAGCTGTTGTCTGCTCATCTCTGCATACAATTAGAATAATGATAGGTATTGTCCCCATAACCAAACTGTGCCGTGGAGCTTTACTCCCAGCTGGCCCAGGGCTCATACACTGGCACATGTTCAAGTAGTTCAGTTTTTGCGTCAATGTACAAGAACACAAGTTCCTCTGGGCCTATAGAATCTGCTTTCAGTGTGAATTACACATAAACTGCTCCTTGGAAGGATGCCATGTTATGTAGTCTTGTGATGTCTGCTACACAAAGACAAAGAAGCCAACCACTTAGTGTTCACAGAGTAGATGTGTAACAAACGTCAGAGGCCTGTCTAGAAAGTCCACCTCAATACCCGCTCCCCACACGTGAGAGCAGAGCTCTGAGATACCATCCTTTGGGTCAACACGGCAGGCTGGCCTTGGCCTTTTGTAATCGGATCTTAGTAAGAACATTGATGCCGTGCTCCTCTGCCCCAGGCTGACAAACATCTACAAAAGCTACATTAGAGAAGCAGCACTGTCTGGGTGATTTCAGGGCAGCCCCATTTGTGGTTCCTTCTGCTAAGGGCCCAATTTGTAATTTAAAAAGGAAAAGCTTAACATTGACTCTGTGGGAGTCGGCCCATGCCCTTCTCATAAGGATCTTTTCTGAGGGCACCAGGCTAATAATATTCCTAAAAGACATGACAGAAGCTATGTCTCCATGAGACAAATCAGTCCTGAATACCCTTCTGATGAATCTGATGCATAGCTGAATCAAACCAGTCTAAACAGAATTGCCATTGCCAGTAATATGCTGTCAGGCCCCTTTTTTCCAATGTAGCAGCAAGCCCTGGACTAAATTCTCTCCAAACAATGATAAAATCATAAGATTTGGAGTGTAAAGACAAAGCTGGAGTCATGGTCCTGCTAACAAGTTCTCTGAACAAATCCATTCCCTTTAGACCTCAGTCTTCCCCTGGGTGTGGTGTATATAGAAGGAGGGTTGGTAGCCCCTGTGCACCTATCTTGAAAAGCTACTGTGGATGAGAAAGCCTAGAGGTGTCTTACCAGCTGTGAGGTGTCTATCATTATTCCCCCATTCCTACCCTTCCCAAGCTCCCATCAACCCTTGGGAGGTTCCTTACCAAGTGGCACAGCGTAGGAATAATCTGGAGTTTACAGCAAGTGCCCAGCAGAGCCATTGCATTATCTGGCATTTCTGCAGGAAACAAAAATCACAGTCACTGTTCGAAATAAATAAAAGCCCAGGGGAGCAGAGCCATCTAATTTATATTTTAACACCTTCCCACCAGCCAGGCAGAGGAGGTGCTCAGCAGTTGTCAAATAAGTGAATGAATGGTGCTAAGCGGGTGGCAAAAACCTTTTGGAAAACAGACACAGGAACCTGGTCACCAACTCTGTATTTCACCAGGGAATATTCCTTGACATTCAATTTACCGGTCAGGAAGAACTGCACAGACTCCGGGGAAAGGGAATTGGCATGGAAAAGTAGAAAGACCCTGGAATGTGATAGAAGAGCTACATATGAGCCCCTCTCACACTTGGGCTGTGACTTCAGGTAGAGCTCTCTGAGCCTCAGTTTCCTCCTTTTACCATATTTTTACTTTTGCATTTGTCAGATCACTGTGTAAACTATAAGAACCTCTACCTGTGTCACCAATTTGGGAGGAAAAATGCAGTGTGGCCTGATCCAGAGTGGCACCAAAGAACTCCAGAGGCCAGGAGCACCGATGGCAGAGGGGTAGGGCAAGTCGTGCCAGGCTGGGACTGCCCCAGAAAGGCCTTGCCAAATTCCAGGGATGGGAAATCTGGGTCAGCATTATTCAAAATGGATATTAAACCTTTCCAAGGATAAAACAGATACAGTCACTAAAAGGAACTCAATCCCCAAGGGATGCAACCTCTGAGCTGTTAAAAAAAAAAAAAAGTCACCTGCTGAATCATCTAGCCAAGGGATTGTGCATGAACTGAGTCGATGGCCTCCATGTATCAGCAGCCTTATTTGTGAATATAAGGGCAGCATGCTGCTACAGCAGTGGCCCAGAGTGCAAAAGGACATGGCTGGTTCCCAAGAGAGGGGAAAGGTGGCCAGGGATGGGACAGCCCCACGGACATGATCCTGCTGGAGAACTCTCAACATTGCATTCAATTTGCCTGCAGAGAAGGTCCATAGCTTTCAACAAATTCTCAAGTTGACCCTAACCCCAAACCCAGAAGACAGAAACCACATCTGGCCTCTGTACCTGGGCTGAGCCACTGGCACATGCCATCTCCCCACCCTTGCTGCCCTTCCCGCACTTTAGGGGGCAGCTCCTGAGCCCCATGGAACCAACATCCTCATCCCTTACTCTTAGCACTATCCTAGTTCCATGTTGCTCATTTAGCAGCTCAGTTCTAGGGGCAGAGGACTGAAAGAATAGCACCACCATTTCAGAGCTTCCTGGCTCATTTTACTGGGGGGCCAGATCTTAATACTTTCTCCTACCTCAGCACCCAGCAGTACCAAGAATAGTATAAGCTTGTTAAATGTTTCTTGAACTGAAATGGATTATTCTTATTGCTCTTCCACATACCAATTCCATTTTACAAATGAGATCCAAGGTGTTCAGAGCTTGTGACTTGGATAAGGTTACAAAGTGGTGGAGGAAGCTGTCCAGGAGACAGGTCAGATGTGGTGCTGAAAATAGCTAAAAGCACCATAAAGCCAAAAACTGGTGTAAGGTCTTAAGAAGAGTCCATATTCTATTCTGGCACTTGCTCCAGATCCTAAAGAGGAAAGGCTATAGTGACCTAGGAAGAAAATACCAACTCAAAGACTAACAAGAGCAGAAGAGCTTAACACCAACTCAGCCTCTGCTGTGATGGACACTTCATGAGAGGTCAATTCAGAGAGGTGAGAGAGGGCCACACTGGCTTAGGAAGTTAGAGGCGGCCAGCTACACCTAAAGGCTTCACTACTTCTGAGCTTCCAGCTCAGAAACACCGCAGAGTTTCTGTGTTGACTCTTAGCAGCTACCTGTGTGCAGGATTACAGAGAATTTGAAGCTGTGTTCAGGCCCAAGGAAAAGAAGACTGTGGCCATCTGCAGCACTAGCCCTGTGCTATGCACTTGACATCACTGATCTAGCCTATTGATAAAAAGCCTCCAATAAGTAATGGACATGAAGAAAAGGCCTCTCACAAGTTGGAGAAGGCTGGCCTGGGGATCACCCTGATAGAAAGCCTCTACTCAGAGACCCTCGCTATTACCCTGACGTTGACATTGGGAGAAAGTCTCCAGTGGAGTCCACTGGGGCTCTGTCTTCTGTACTATCCCAGTTAACCAGCCAAAACTTTTATCCATGACTCAGAACAAGACACAGAGCATATACTCATCAGCATGTAGAGTTGGGAGAGGCATTTCCTCTGATTAATTCTTTAAAAACTGAAGATTAATATTCTCTGTTTCTGTGTGGTGCTGGGGAGGAACTCCAAATATGTCAGAAACTCAGTGCCCTGATATCAACTTGGAGGGAAGTTGTGGGAACTAGGATGCCAGAAACAGAAATCCCAGCTCCTTCATGGAGGATGATCTCCTCTTGATACCTCAGGCCCTACTGCACAGTAGGTTCTGGGAGTGGGTGGGAGGTGACAGGGACTGTTCTGAAGGTGATTGGATGGCCGTTCCCCTGGGAAGCCATTTCAGGACCAGTGAGGGAAGCTGTGGAGCTGCTGAGCCCAGCCGTAGTTCTGCTGCCTAGCCTGGAACACTGGATCGCTGGCTGCTCACAGCTCCAACTGTGCCCCAGACAGCAACTGCACTGCAGACAGTGTGAGGAACAACAAGTTTTTGAGAGGAATGGGAGGATCGGAAGGACAGAATTCCTGGGGGAAAACAATTGCCAAATGAAAGCCGCCACCACTCAGCTCTGCCTGGGCTCACTTGTGAATTACATTCGGGAAGATTCTTTGCTTGGTGGGGCATGCCTGTAGGTGACCCTCCGTCTGAGGGGAGTAGGAGTAGGAAACACTCTCAGCAATGGAAAGGGCTCCTTCAAGCTCGAGTCTATGGTTTTCCACCAGCCCTCCTTCCCCCTCTTACCCTCCTTGTACTAGGAGGGAGGGACCTGTACATACCAAATCTTCCACTATTTGTCATCTCTTTGTCTCCAAAAGAATGTATTGTATAGGCAAAGCAATTTCAAAGCAACAGCAGCCATTTCTTTTCTTTCTTTCCATACCTGCCAGAGCGCTGACCAGGAAGTAGGCTGTTGCAAAGAGCCTCTGGTTGCTGACTGCATCCTCAGGACCCTCCACACTGCACCCCACCAGCCTCAGGAAGGCCGTGAGTTCCTGCTTTTGAGGGGGCTTCAGCTCCCTCAGCACTGCCAAGGGGGATGAGTGACCTCTGACCACCTCCTCACACTGTGGGCAGGGAAGAAAAGAGGCAGTTGGTGTGGAGTTAGAGACCTAGCGGGCCACCCCAGGCCTCTGTCCCAGGCACACATGCTGACCCGGCCCTTCACCTTCTCCCAAGTGAAGCAAGATGTCAAACTCTTTTCTGTTTTAAAATTACAAATCCACAGGGTTAAATTTCCTCTCAAGGAGAGCTTTGACCAAGTACTATGCTTTCACAGGGCAGAGGGGGTATGGGGAACTGGTGGATAGAACCTTCCAGACCAGAATATGGTCAGGTTGTACCATGGACCAGAAACAGGTTACATGCAGAACTGGGGAGGGGACTTTAAAAGCATCATCCCATGATGGTTCTGAAGCCTTAAGCTGGGCTCTCCAGCCCCCAGCTAGTTCTGGGCAGTTCCATCCACTGTCCAGGGCCTGCTATCGGGTGGGTAGCCCTGCTAGGCAAGCCAGTTCTGCTCCATCTGTAGTCTCTGGATCCAGTTCCACTCATGTGAAAGCCTGCCCCCACCCACAGCTTGCTTCTACATCATCCAACCAGGAGCTGAGGCTCTCTCCACAGGGTATTGGCCTGACATTTTCCTCTTGGAAGAAGTTATTTTAGGAAGTAAAAGTCCACCAGCTTTTTTGAAACATTTGTTTTCTCCCTGAGGCTAAGCTCTGCATCCTTCAAACTGCAAAGGTGTCCTAGACTGTTGGGACAATTTCAACAATTTTAGTTTCCATCACTACTAACTGTGCTCTTTTGCCACAATATAATTTTTAGAGGGAAACATAATGAATGCTTCCCTAGAGACCATAGAACATTAAATCAGAGTTACTCAAATTCTCTTTATAACAGAAAGACAAGAAAATAAAACAGAAAACTATAATAAAATTCGGGTTTACAAAGCCTCAGCCTTCTGAAAATGGGAGCTGGGATGATAGAGGGTCCGCAGCTGGTGTGTCCCTCACCATTTGCATTACTAAAAGTTAAAGAATTTGATCTCTCCAAAAACAGAGAGAAAGCATAATACATTCAAATGTATGAGTTATAGGTAGCCCAGAAGAAGAAGAAGAATGCCCCAGAGGAATAGAAGCCATACTGGAGAATATTATAAATGAAAATTTCCCAAATGTCACCAAAGATTCTGACACACTCCTTTCAGAGAAAATATCGGACCCTGGGTTGTCTCAACTCAAATAGAACTTGTGTTAAGACATATTGTGATGAACTTGTCCAAAGTCAAGACAACAGAAAAAATTCTGCAAGCTATAAGGAGTGAGTGCCAATTGACCTACTTGGACAAATCCATCAGGGTGACTGCAGACTTCTCAAATGAAACTCTTCAAACCAGAACACAATGGTCATCTACCTTTAATCTACCTAACAAAAACAAGTTCCTTCCCAGAATTCTATATCCTGCTAAGCTAAGCTTCAAAGTTGATGGAGAAATCAAGTCTTTTACTGATATGCAAACATTGAGGAAGTTTGCCACAAGACCAGCTCTACAGGAGATACTTGAACCTGTTCTACACACTTACCATCACAAGGGACCATTGGCAAAGTAAGTTGCCAGAAACTAAAGGACAAAACCTATCTTCTACAATGATGCAAAAGATAAAACTTAGCAGTGGGCTTCCACAAAATAATGATAAAAAGAAATCCACCACACTTATCAATTATCTCAATAAATGTTAATGGCTTGAATTCCCCACTGAAGAGCTTTACACTGGCTGACTGGATTTAAAAAAAACACAAGTCATCCATTTGCTGTTGAAAGGAACAAAAACAACACCATCTTGCAAAGACCAATGCCATCTTAAGAAACTGTTTTTGCAGTTTCAATTCCAAACAAAGAGCTAAGTTTCACTTTCTCAGAAATCAGGTGTTCTCCCCTCAGCCTATCCTCAGGCTCTCAGCTTATCAAATGGGTGTCACCCTGCAGCCTATCAGGGACGCTAGAGACTAACCCCACCTGTCCCCAGAAGTCTATAAAAAGTTCCCCCTCCCCAGAACAGGGCCTTCAGCTCGATCTTGCTGTGCCAAGATTCTGGAGGTCCAAGCATACGTGCTTGAATAAAGCTGCCCTCTTGCTTTTGCATCAGAAGATTGGCTCCTTGGTTGTCTCTGGGAACTCAGGACTGGGCATAACACTGTCTGCAGGAAAAACACCTAGCCTCGAAGGACAAATTAAAATTCAGAGTTAAGGGATGGAAGACAATTTTTTAGGGAAACGGAATTCAGAAAAAAAGAGTGGCAATCTTATTTTCAGATACAAGCAGATTTAAAGCAAATAAAGTCAAAAAAGACAAAAATAGACACTTTTTTTTAGATATTCGTCAAGGCAAAAATACAACAAGACATTCCAATTCTAAATATTTATGCACTCAAATGCTCCCAAGTTCCTTAAGAGACCTTTTGTTAGTCTGAGCAATATGTTATCCATAACACCATAATAACAGGGGACTTTATCAGTCCCCTTCTAGAGCTGGACAGATCTTCTAAACATAAAATAAACAAAGATACAAAGGAGCTATATGTGACCTTAGAACAAGTATGCTTGACAGATGTACATAGAACTCTCCATCCCAAAGCTAAATAATACACCTTCTTCTTGTCAGTCCATGGAACATTCTCCAAAATTGTAAATATCCTAGGCCACACAAAAAAACCTCTACAAAATCAAAAGAATTGAAATGTTACCTTGTATCTTCTCAGACCACAAGGCATTGAAGGTGGAACTCAACCTGAACAGAAACATTCAACCCTACACAAAGCCAAGGAAATTAACAACCTTATGCTGAATAACAGTTGGGTACAGGAAGAGATAAAAGAGGAAATTATTAACTTCTTTGAGCATAACAATGAAGACACAAGCTACCAAAACCTGTGGCATACAGCAAAAGCAGTCCTGAGAGGAAAATTTATCACTTTAGATGCCTACATCCAAAAAACAGAAAGAGTGCATCAACAAACTCACAAACTATTATGGAATTAGAAAAAGAAGAACAATCTAAGCCAAAACCCAGCAGAAGGAAAGAAATATCCAAAATGAGATTAATGAAATTGAAATCAAAATAATCATTCAGAAAATTAATGAAACAAGGAATTGGCTTTTTGAAAACACAAATAAGATACATAAACTTTCGGCCAGACTATCCAGATATGGAAAAGTAAAATCTCTAGTAACCTCAATCAGAAAAGATAAAGAGGAAGTAAAAACAGATGCCACAGAGCTACAAGAGATTATCTCAGAATACTACAAGAAATTCCATGTCCAGAAATTTGGCTGTGAAGGAAATGGGTCAATATTGGAAATCACACCATCTCCACAGACTTAGCCAGGAAGAAATAGATCACCTGAACAGACCAATTTCAAGCACTGAGATCAAAGAAATAATAAAAAATCACCCAACAAAAAAAATGCCCTGGTCCAGTTGTCTTTACACCAGAATTCTCTCAAACCTTCACAGAACAGCTTATTCCCATACTGCAGAAATTATTCCAAGAAAATGAGGAGGAAAGAATATTCCCCAACATGTTCTACGCAGCAAACATCACCCTGATGCCAAAACCAGGATAAGACCCAACTAAAAAGGAGAATGTTAGGTGAGGTCCCCCCGAATACCATCTCTCCTCCCATATTCCCCCTCCCCTCCCCTCTCTCTCCTTTTCCCTTCTACTTTCTGGAATATAGTTCTGTTTTGCCATTCGTATGAGTGTGTAGGTGGTTTTATAATGATTTCATAGTAGTGTTGAGTACATTGGACACTTTTTTTTCCATTCTTGAGATACTTTGCTGGGAAGAATATGTTCCAGCTCCATCCAGGTAAACATAAAAGGTGTGAAGTCTCCTTTTTTATGGCTGCATGGTATTCTATGGTGTACATATACCACAATTTGTTAACCCATTCATGGGTCGATGGGCACTTGGTCTGTTTCCATGTCTTGGCTATTTCAAAACTATTAAGAAATGAGTATAATTGTGATGGATGTGTTACTTAGTTCAATGTAAGCATTTCACATTGTATACTGAAGCACTACCCTGAACCCCATAAATGCATCAATGTACAAAGTTATGATTTAATAAAAAACAATTAAAAAAAAAAAGAATTTAGTCTCTCCAAGAAATCTTTCTCCTGTTAAGCAGAAAAATGCAAAGGTCTGTTTCTGTCCCTGGTCTAAATGAGACAGTTGACTTCTTGGACTCTGGCACGCAGCCCTAGTAGAGTGAGTTGAATAGCGGCCCCCCAAAATATATGTCCACTTGGGAGCTTAGAATGTCTTTGCACAATAAAAATCCCAGGTGAGATCATCCTGGATTGGGGTGGGCCCTAATCCAGTGATGGTGTCCTTTTAAGAGACAGTAAAAGGACGACAATGTGAAGACAGCAGACTGGAGTGAGATTGCCACAAGCCAAGGGCCACCAGGAGGTGGCCAGGCAGGACTCGCCCCCAGACCCTTAGAGGCAGCCTGGCCCTGCCAGCACCCTGATTTCAGACTGCTGCCTCCAGGATGATGAGAGAATACATTTCTGTTGTTTCAAGCCCCAGGTTTGTGGTAATTTGTTGAGGCAGGCCTAGGAAACTAATATATCCCTCTATTCCTTATGCTGGCTTCCTGCCTACAGTTAGAAAACTAAGGACCTGAGAAAAAGAAAGAGAAAAGACAAGCTTCAGGTGTAAAAGAAGGAGGGGAAACCTTGAACACAATTCTCTTCTGACTTAAAGACCAAGAGGTGCAACCTGTGGACATTTCCAGAAAACTCATATAACAATAATGCTGCCTTAAGTTTCTGGCCTTACCACTTGTTCCAGGACCACGAGTGATTCATCATCAAACAGGACTGCCTGGAGAGCATTGCTCAGAGCCGTCTGCTGCAACTCTGGCAGTTCCACAAAGGGGCGAAAATTCTTCTCCAAGAGCAGGGTCGCTGTGAAAACACAGCAAACGTGTGTCACGACAGTTGTGCATGTCTCACAGCATGCCCCTGTTTTTTATAGCTCACTGTCAATTCTTTCATAGACATTTCCAGCTGCAGAATCAGTCATGGAACTCGACATCAAGTTAATATGCACAACCCTGCATATTTTTCAATAACCTCCAGAAGAAAAGGAGGGAGGGAAGAGAGAGAAAGAGAGAAGGAGGGAAGCCTGGTTTTGTATTTCAGGCTTCAGGCTTCTCTGATGACTCAGTAAACATTAATTAAGGCTAATCAGGTATTTCCTAGAAAAGTCATTTAGATTCCTCTTTAGCATGATTTCTGTAGAAGTAAATTCTCAAGGCTGAATTACTAAAAAGAAGTCAGTACTTTTACAGTGCTTTGGAGCCAAACAAATTCTAAAATGTATTATTTTTCATGTCCTTTCTTGTAATACAATGCAGATTTCGAATCTTTTAATATGTAATGCAATGCACATTTTTCTAAGGGGCTGGCACCCTATTTTTATGGCAAACATAGGCGCTCCCCTTTTCTATCCATTCCCTTCTTCACAAGTCCTCAAGCTGAGCACCAAGGTCCATTAGGCTGTGTCACTCACATCCTCTGCAGGAGGCTCAGAAGTCCTCCCCTTGTAATCCTTTTTTCTTTCTTTTTTAAGATAGATTAAAGATGTGATGAAGCAATGCTTTCCTCTTTTCATCTGCAAAGATGCACACCAATACATATATGCACCACCTGTGTTGATGAAAAATTCCAGCAAACACTCCTAGAAAGCCCCATAGAGAGGAACACATAGCATCAGTAAGCATCATATTCAAAATTCCCCTATAAACACAGCTGGGTCTTTGCGAGCCTGAGCCTGAACAGAAGACCTATGTTGGTTGGCATAGGCTCCCAGGCACAAAAGATAGGCCCCTACCTTACCGCTGCCTGGCACACATGGCTCCCTTCCAGCAAGGCCAACTCGAAGAGCATGGCTGTGGGAAAGGGCACAATCAAAGAGCCCTCACCACCTTTCCACTTCCCTGTGGGTAGCTGCTAGGGGGCTGCTGTGCTGCGGTTCTAACCCACAATGACATCCTTTAAGTGGCAGCTGAAAATCAGACCCAATTATCTATCTCAAGGATCCTGGATGGGAAAGCCTTAACTTAAGACTGGGCCTTGCCGTCATTGCCTTCCAACACTGACATTTTTGCTACAGAAGCAAAAGCATCCTCTGGTTAGAGACTCATCAAAGCTGGGGAGTCTTCTTTTTTCACCCTCCAAGCCAGAGCATACTTCGGGCTGTTTCCTGTTCATACTAAGCTTTTACCCTAATTATTTGTTCCTCCTCTTCCTTGCCTATTTCCTCTTTCTCCTATACTCTGCATCCCACACCCCAACAAAAAGAGGCCATCTTTTTAAAACACAACATGCTGTGGGGAGCAAAAGGAATTGCTGCAGGCACGTCACAGTCCCTGCCCCTCTTCCTCCTTGGCACCCTCAGCCCGTGCCTGCAGATCAAGAGACTCCAAGAGAGCATTTTGCAAGGCTGACAAAGCGTTGCTTGTCTTGGCAATGAAGCCTGGAACATAATGAAACAGATGCAAAACTTGGGTTCTCCATCCTTGCTGCTGACTAACTATTCTTAGTAGTTGGCAGGGCCTAAGTGGTTACAAGGAAAGAAAAATGCCAGGACCCTTTTAGCTTCCCTCCTCAGTCTTCTAGCTCTGTCCCACATAGGGTCCTCCTGCCCACCCTTTCTCAAAACATGGCACCCAAGACTCAGGGCTTCCTGAGATCCAACCACAGTCAATCTGACTGAAGGGACCAGAACTTGGCAGCTCCATCCTCTCTTTTTTCAAATATTTCTTATGAGTCATTGAGAACTCACTAACCCTGAAAGCACCATCACTTCTTGGGATACAAGGCTCAACTGGCCCTCCCAAGCCCACACCCTTGCCCTGCAGGCAATACCTTGTTTTAAAACACGTAACGGCCCATCCAGGGAAGACATCCCATGCCCGGCATCTGGCATGTCCACAAATGCAAACTCTTGAAAAACATGGGGATCCAGGTAGACTGAATCAATTCTCTTTTCATGCTCAAAGCCACCATTCTTCCCTCGGAGGAGGCAAAATTCTGCAGTGCAGGAAAAAAGGACAAGCCAAACACAGGGTCAGACTGACCTTGTAGGCACATCTTACCTAACTGGGGTAAATACAGAAGACAATTCCACCCTCTTCCCCATAAAACCTAATTCCTACACACATTATGCTGCTTGGCCAAAAATACCCAGCCACTTTCTACAAATACTGAAAAAGTGGTTGTTCATAACGCAAAGGTCTCCAGTATACTCTCTGAATGGGGAGGATACAATCTTAAAGACACTGGAAATATGTTCTTATCCTGATTTGAACAAACCAACTCTAAAATAAACGAAACCTGCCATCTATAAAACAACCGAGAAAATGTGCACATGGATAAATATTAAAAAATTATTGCACTATCAATAGGTGCAGAAGTAGTTATATCGTTTTGTTTTTAAGGAGTCTTGACTTTATTAATAAATAGAAAAATATACAGCAAAATAGAAAGAGTCTTGACCTTATTAATAAATAGAAAAATACATAGCACTATGGGAGACCAAGGCAGGTAGATTGCTTGAGCTCAGGAGTTCAAGATCAGCCTGAGAAAAAGCAAGACCTCGTCTGTACTAAAAAATAGAAAGAAAAAAAAAAAACTAGTCAGGCATCAGAAGAGCTGCCTGTAGTCCCAGCTACTTGGGAGGGTGAGGCAGAAGAATTGCTACCACTTGAGCCTAGGAGTTTGAGGTTGCTTTGAGCTATGATGCCACAGCTCTCTACCCAGGGTAACAGAGTAAGACTGTCTCAAAAAAAAAAAGAACTACTGAGTTCTGCAATTGTACGAATGAATGTCACAAACATGATGTTAAATGAAAAAGCCAAGCACAAAAGAATACATTCCATACAAATCTATTGATATTGGGGCAAAACTAGTCTTTAAAGAGCCTTATCATTTAAAGGTATTGAAATATCTATAGGTGAAACAATATAATGCCTAAGATTTACTTCAAAATAATCCAGGAGGAGGAGAAGCACGTGAAACGATAGATGAGACAGGAATTGCCCTAGTTGGTGAAGCTGGATGTTCACTACATAGGGTTTCACTGTATTCTTCTTTCTACTTTTGAACATGCATGAAAATTTCCATAATGATAAGTTTTTAAACAACAAAAACACATGTTTCCTCAAATACTTCCATATTTGAGAACCCAGCGAAGGTACCTAAGTGGGTAAATATGTAATAATTACTATGTCCTTGCTAAGCAGAAACAGTACATGAATGCAAGAATTAGAGTTCTCTATGCTTCTACTTAATAATTGGCATAATTAAGCAAAAGCTACAGAATTAAAAGGTAGTGGGCCTGTATTTGTATGAAATGTGGGAGACATGGGGATTAGTACGTATTTTCATCTGCTTGTGGGCACTAATGATGCTCATAAAGGTGGAATGCTTATCCAAAGGCAAGTGAAACAATCCCTGGTTCACTCAACTGACCCATGCTCACAGGGTAGCCAGGGCGCCCAAGATCCTCCACCCTTTGCACTTATCCACTACAGCAGCTAAATGCAAACCAGCACCTGGGTAATGACTTTGCTCTCTGAGGACAGGGGCCAAGACCATTCACACAGCCTCACATCCCGCCAGAAACCCTATCAGGCCCCCAAAATAATGTGGAACCAATTGGCATTATAGGAGTCCACAGCCCAAACACTGTTACCTTTACCCCCCAGCAGGTGCTGCCAATTCCCCTTTCCTTTGTTATTCATCCATCCCTTTCATCCAACAAATGTTCTGGGACCCTGTTCTATGCCAAGCTCTGCACTGGCAGCCATACATACAGAAGGATACAACCAGGCCTGGATGGTAAGGGTGGAAAGTGAGAGTGGAGGAGGGAAGAAAGCTCTCCTACCCATCCCAGGTTCATGGCCAACACTCTCCTAACAAAGGCAGGGTACCAAGAGAAAAGCACACACATTTACTTGATATTAATGTTATGTGACATGGCAACCTTCATAAGGAAACAGTTAAAGCTGAGAATTATGCTAGATTTGATGGACAGTGGTGGAGAAATATGACAGGCCAGAGAATATGATAGGGTGGTGGTCACCTCTGCCTGTTTGTGCAGGTTCCTCTGTGTTCCTGGTCTTTGAGGTAAGGCTGCTCCCTTCCTTCCTGTACAGGGAGGGCACCTTCCACATGAGGCTGTGTGACCTCCTCAGGGGAGAGGGTGAGGGGAAGGTCACAGTGACTTTCTATTTCAGCAGTTTGCTCAAATTCCTTCACTTAAAAATATTGCAGGGTCACCCAGGAATGGATTAACAAGCCGTGATATGTGTATACCATGGAATATTATTCAACCATTAAAAAGATGGAGACTTTACATCTTTTGCATTAACCTGGATGGAAGTAGAACACATTATTCTTAGTAAAGTATCACAAGAATGGAGAAGCAAGAATCCCATGTACTCTATTATGATATGAGGATAATTAATGACCTAGTACATGGTGGGCGGTGAGGGAAGGGAAGAGCAGAGAGAGGGAAGAAGGGACGGGGGTCAGGGGTCCCCATGTGCACGAATTTTGGGGGCAGGACACAATTAGAAGAGGGACTTTACCTACAAATGCAATCATTGTAATCTGGTTCTTTGTACCCTCAGTGAATTGCAACAATAAAAAAAAAAGAGAAAGTAATGTGAGATAAGAAAAAAAAATATTGTGGGGTCACATATCCTGAACCCCATCACAGAGAAAAAGAACCAAAAGAGAATTCCTGCAGAAAGCAGCATCTTAGTAGCCTCCTCCTGGTTCAGCAGGACCAGGCAAAGAGACAAAGCGTGCGTGTGTTGGAGACAGCCGAAGGAACAGGTTGGGAGAGAGAGCAAAGCACCACAGATGGTGGTCTGAGATGTCCTGGGGCTGCTCCACATGCCCTTGAAGTACAGACTTTATCCTTAGGACAAAAGGAGCCACAAGAAGGTGTTTGAGCGAGTGAGTGAAATGATCTGGTTTTTATTTTAAAATAATATTAGCACTGCTAGGATGGAACAGACAGGAAAAAAATCAGAGAACTAGGAGTGCCAGTTAAGAGTCTGGGGCAAAGCCAAACACAAGTGCCATGACCTTGTAGTCCTAGCTACTTGGGAGGCTGAGGCAGGAGGAATGCTTGAGTACAGCCTAGACAGCAAGACCCCATCTCTAAGGGACACCAGGGAGGAGATAATGTCAGGGCAATGGGCCTGGGGAGAAGTGCACAGATTGCAGCACAAGGTGAGAAACTCAGGTTCTCACCCACAGGGTACCCAGTTGAAGGTTTAGTATGAATGAACACTGGAAATGGCTAGTTGGACAAAAGTGCAAGGCTAAAGTTTGAGCTCACAAAAGGATGTTTCTGCTTGGCCATAAGCATCTCCAGAGAAGAGGGCTATTAGCAAAGGAAGGGGTCATACTGTGGCTGGCATGACTGGAGCACCCTGACAGTGACACAGGGGCGTTGGCCTCCTCTCGATGTCTCAGAAGACAACCTGGATCCCTGTCAAATGCATCCCACCCGGGAGGCAGGAGAGAGAGAGAGTAGGCAGCCACTCAAGGACCCTCCAGCCCCTACAGGTTTACGTTCATGAATCTGTATCAGAACATTCTATGGCAAGAAGGACAGAAAACAGATGAGCAAAAAAAAAAAAGAAGAAAAAGCAGAACTGGTTTAAAATCAGGTAGTCGTTCACCCAGAACATAGGTGTAACTAGCAAACCACACAGCTGCCTCCCAGGCCAGGGAGCAGCAACCAGCAAAAGGGAGGTTCAAGATGTCCCAGAGCACCTCTTCTCAGCAGCACAAAGAGGAGTTTATTTTCAAAGAGGGAAGAAGCAGCAAAGACAAAAGGCCTTGAAATTGAAAAGTAGACTTAAGAGCTATGGCAGGTGAGGCTGTGTGTCTTTTAAACCCCCATTTGAGGAAAAAAGGCCTATGGGAGCAACAGGCCACCCCAACAGGGCTGTGGGGGAGGGGGGCAGAGTCCAGTCACCTCCTGGGACAAACTGCATGGAGTGACAGCCCAGGACTAGGACCCCCCCACCACTGAAGGGTCCTCAGAGTACTCATGGCATTCTGGGGCACATGCCAAGGTTTCAGAAGGCATTTCAAACTAACATACTCACAATAGCTAAGATACAGAAATAATGTAAGTGTCCATTGACAGATGACTAACTAGATAAAGAAAATGTGACATATATGCATAACGGAATACCGCTTGGCCATTGAAAAAAGAAGTCCTGCCATTGGTGACAACATGGATTGGTGCTAAGTGGAATAGGCCACTATTCCACTTGGAAGAGCAAGTACCGTAGGATGTCACCTACATGTAGAATCTAAATGAGTCATACTCAGAGTAACAGAGAATACTAGTGGTTACAATTAGGGTGGGAGGGAGGTATGTAGATGAGAAGATGTTTGTCAAAGGGTAAAAACTTTGTTATACTAGGCCCAGCAACATGGCTCATGCCTGTCATCCCAGCAATCTGGGAGGCCCAGGCGGGTGGATTGCCTGAGTTCACAGGTTCGAGACGTGTGTGAGCCAGAGCAAGACCTTATCTCTAAAAGTAGCCAGGCATTGTGGCAGGTGCCTGTAGTCCCAACTGCTTAAAAGGATGAGGCAAGAGAATCGCTTGAGCCCAAGAGTTGGAGGTTGCTGTGAGCTATAACACCATGGCACTCTACTGAGAGCAACAAAGTGAAACTCTGTCTCAAAAAAAAAAAACCAAAAAAATGTTGCTATAAGATGCAGGGGTCCTAGCCCTGGCTATCACTCCATGCACTTTGTCCCAGTTCTAGGGATCTGATATACAGCATAGTGACAATACTTAATAATACTGTATGTATACTTGAGTTGTATTTTTGTGGTTTTTTTGAGACCCTGTCTTACTCTGTTGCCCAGGCTATAGTGCAGTGGTGCCATCACAGCTCACTGCAACCTCACACTCCTGGGCTGACATGATCCTCAACATTCCAAGAAGCTGGAACTACAAGTGTACCCCCATGCCCAGCTAATTAAAAAAAAAATGGATAGAGATAGGGTCTTGCTGTGTGGCTCAAACTGGTCCCAAACTACTGGCCTCAAGCTCCTCCTCTACTCCTCCTATAGTGCTGGGAATACAGGTGTGAACCACCATGCTGAGCCTGTATACTAGGGATTTGCTAAGAACATAGAGCTGAAGTATACTCACACCATGTGCGTGCACACACAAATGTTAACTACATGAGGTGAGGGAAGTGTCAATTAGCTTTATTATGGCCATCACTTCACAGTGTATCTATAAAATCTTTAGGTTGTAACTGTGAATATAGACAATTTGCATATGTTGATTGTACCTCAATAAAGCTGGTTGAAAAAAGTGACACACTGACCACTGATGACCAATTAAGGCTGGACAGGACAAGGGAAGTATAAATATCAGGAACCATGAAAGAGGAGGCAAGATGGCCGACTGGAGCTAGCTTTCCAGAGGTTCCCGTCCAAAAGGAGAGTTAAAGGACAGAAGTTTAACAAGTAACCTGATGGTCTGGAGCTGAGCCAAGAGATAAGGTTGAAGAAAACACGTCACCCCTGCTGAGGTGAGCTGCGACCACAAGGATACAAACGAAAGGCAACCAGAGAAAGCTGGGAATCTTCTCCGGTGGCAGACACTGGCAGAATAGATCTGGGATGGTAAGGCAGACCCCGTGAGCAAAGGGTATGCCTGAGGCAGTACCAGCCTGGGCAGAGTGTGGCAGAACAGAGAATTGAAGACGCATGCGCAGAGACAGCAAATTCCCAGGGCAAGGCTGAGCCAGAAGACTGCTTTAGTTAGCCTAAGAAACACCCAGCCCTCAGCAGATCATAGCTGAGACAGGCAGCCAGGCCGAGGCTCGAACTCCGAGAGGAGTGTGAGCCGCACCTGCCCCAACAGAGACTGCAGAGGGAACAGAAATACCAGCTCGGGGCAGTGGCACAGACTGGGGCTCATTCACAGTTTCTATGAACTCAAACAGCGCCTGGTCTGCAGGGGAATATAGCCAGGACAGAATCACAAATTCTGTGGAAATATAAGTGTCAGCAAAATCAATCTGGGGTGGGGCTGGAACTGAGTGAACAGCCCCAGCTTCCATTAACCACCTGAGGTTGTCAGGCCTCAGCTTCCCCTGCTGGATGGTGGCAGAGGGCAGAGGCCTGGCTAAGGAGACATAAGATCTTTCTGTGACTCAGCCAGGCTCAAACCCCTGGAGTATCTGCTCATTGGAGGGAACTGGGTCATAGTCTTGCAGGGTTACCAGTGACAGAGATGCAAGGTAGGGAAGGAGGCATCAAACTTCCCAGACTAATTCATTTGCTGGGTGGGGGGGCTCCTTCTCACTCCACGGAGCACCAGAATGAGTCATACTCAAGCTTCCAGCAGACCCCTGCTATCTAGTTGCCAGAGACCTTTTGAACTCCCTCACTTGAGACCGGGTGCTATCTGGGTATCTGGGACAATTGATTCGGAGCTCTCAGACTAGACCAATCACCCAAGGACTATCCAAAGTGGTACCCTGGGTGTGTGGTTGTGGGAAGGTTTGATTTACCTTTTCCACTTGTTGCCCATAGGGGGGCAGGGTAACTTAATTACTGGCATTTCTCCACAGTTAAGACTTCAACCCAGAGTAACTAATTCACTAGGGTAGGACAGAGACCAGCTGCAAAAAGACAGAGTGACTTAGCCCCACCACACCAAGTAAGTCCCCAGTGTCTCAGGCCATAGCACTGTATGGGTCCTTTGCAAAGCTCTAGGGGAAAAAGTACAGACACAAGTCACAGCTCTTGGGTAAAGGGCTGGTTAATCACTACTCCAGGAGCCCCCAACCCAATTTCACCTTATCTGCTCATCTAGCCAAACAGTGTAAAATAATCATGGGGCAGATTCAGCAGAAAAACTCTGGTAACATGAATAACCAGAATAGATCAACTCCCCCAAGGAATGATACGGCGGATACAACTAAAGATCCCATTTACAGACAAATGGCTGAGATGTCAGAAATCGAATTCAGAGTTTGGATTGCAAATAAGATTAATAGAATGGAAGTAAAGTTGGAATTAGAAATTCAAGGAGCAATTCAAAAGTTGTCTCAAGAATTTAATGAATTCAAAGACAAAATCCCAAAGATTTTGACACAGTGAGATAAGAAATGATAGCCCTCAAAGATCTGAGAAATACAGTAGAAACCCTCAGTAACAGAATGGAGCAAGCAGAAGAAAGGATTTCTGACATTGAAGACAAAGCTTTTGAACTCTCCCAAGCACTCAAAGAGGAAGAGAAATGGAGAGCAAAAATGGATCATTCCCCTGAGAGCTTTGGGATAATTTGAAGAAAACTAATATTCGCCTCATAGGAATTCCTGAAGGTGACGAAGTTGCTTCACAAAGCACAGAGGCCCTTTTTCATGAGATTATGAAGGAGAACTCTCCAGACATACCAAGAGATTCTGAAATTCAGATAGCAGACAGTTTCAGAATCCCAGTAGGACTCAACCCAAATAAGACAACCCCTAGACACATCAGAATTAACTTCACTAAAGTTAATATGAAAGAGAAAATTCTGAAAGCAGCCAGACATAAGAAAACCATAACCTACAAGGGGAAGAATATTAGAATGATTGCGTATCTCTCTGCTGAAATCTTTCAAGCTTGTAGAGGGTGGTCATTGACTTTTAATCTCCTAAAACAAAATAACTTTCAACCCAGGATACTGTATCCAGCTAAACTGAGTTTCATTTATGATGGAGAAATTAAACACTTTACTGACATTCACATGTTGAAGAAATTTGCCATAACTAAACCAGCTCTCCAGGATATTCTCAGACCTATCCTCCATAATGACCAGTGCAATCCTCCACAACAAAAGTAAACTCACTCAGAAACTTTTGATCAAATTCCAACTTCCACAGTGGCAAAAGGATTAAAAATGTCCACTGGACTTTCGAAAAACTCAATACCCAAAATTCTACCAGGCTTATCAATATTCTCAATTAATGTGAATGGCTTAAATTG
>CAUYRH010162835.1:0-35461 GCA_963574655.1 Perodicticus potto | reverse complement strand
TATCCAATGTACTCAGCCCTACTATGAAGCTAATCTATAGCTTTTGTATGAAGGCTAAAACCCAGTTATAGTACAAGAAATGGGGAAAGGGGCAAGGAGGGAGGATGGGTGGAGGGAGGGTGATTAGTGGGATCACACTTACGGTGCATCTTACAAGGGTACAAGTGAAAATTACTAAAGTTAGAATAGAAATGTCTTCATATAGTGATTAAAAGGCCATGTAGGCTATGTTAAATAGTTCAATGAAAATATTTCAGATTGTATATAAAGTCATCACATTGTGCCCCATGATTGCACCAATGTATACAATTATGATTTAATAAAAATTAAAAAGAAAAAAAGAAAAAGTTTGTGGGTTTATATTCAAACCATTGCTGTAGTTACAATTGAATTTACTAATTTATAAAGTTCAAATGAGCACATTTTTATTACTTAATATTTAAGTAATCTATGTTCTATGTGGAACTTAATTCTGAGGACTCCCAATTTCTTCCAAGACTCAGCTGCACCTTTGTAATTCAGAAGTAAGTTTTTGAGGGATTAGAATTATTCCGACTTGCTTCAGACTTAGTTTATGTCTCTGTGGTGCTACATTTCAGTAGCTTGAAAATTATCAATGATTTCAAAGTAATTGTAAAGCTGAAAATATGGAATGTGTATTTCTTCAATATCGGTTATCCCATAGCAAGTCATTCTCTGAACCTTGCGTATTTCACTTCTTTTTTTCTTGTACCTCCTCCTTTTCTCTCAAAAAGGGAAGACATTAATATAATTAAGTAGTATCAACCCATTTTTTTTGGTAGTGAATAATTATTTTTTGCTATTATGTATGGATTTTTTCTGGCCATTGTTGATATTTGTTTCATTTCATAATTATTCCCGAAAATAGCTTTGCCATGTAGAGTTTGTGTTAAAAAGACCTCCTCTGGTTGTTAACTATGCTGGATGTACTATTCTCCCTGACGTCTTTTAAGAAAATAGAACTAGGTCCTGTGCTTCATAATGATTCACATAACCAGTTTCTTAAAACTGTGTTTTCCGGTTCATTCTTACATTATGAAGCAAGAGCTAGGCTACTCTTCTTTATAGAATACTTGATATTTTGATGTGTTGTTGTTTACATCCTTGGTCTGAGGTATTTGTAATAGAGTTCAGGTGGAGTTTAAAGAATGTCTTTGGAAGAACTTGAAGACTGTCTCTGAAATACCAGATAATACTTCCCCTCAAATGAGCCACTTGTAGAAAGAGGGGTGAACACACATCTCTCAGAACACAGCTCACAAATAGAAAGCAAAGCAGAGACTAAAAAGACACTCACTTTGCATATCTAGACATCCAAGGTAGAGCTTGAAAGTTTCTTTAAGCTCATTTGGACTAGGGATGCTAAAACTTTACTAGTTAAAAAACCACTGCTCTAGACATTGTTGAAAATTTTGGGACCTATCCCCAGGACATTGGATATATCTACATAAAGCATACCCGAAACCTTTGGAATCTTTCATATACTATTTAGAGTTTCACAAACCCCAAACTTGGAGTCTGTGTTCAGAAACTCTGGTTTAGTTCAGAAATGATGAAGATGGCCCACAAGGTTATTGACTTGTTCTGTTATGGGATGAGATAAGGACCACCGACTCAAATTAGAATTTCAAAAAGGAGTCTTTTATTAACCATGGGGCTGTCTCAGCAAAGTCTAAAGCAGACTAAGTGAGAACATGGAAGGGTCTGAAGTTGGGGTTTTTCTAGTCTGAAATTTGGCAAAGGGCCAAACAGGTGGGCTGAAAGTTAGCAATTAGAAACAAAAAAGAAAGTTGGCCAAAGAAGCAAAAAGCGAGCATGGGGCCATGATGACCCCTTTTACAGAAGCAAATCTTGCAATTTAGTGGTTTAGGTAATATAAACGGCAGTTAGATAACAATAAGGTAACATAATGCAGATCTAGCAACTAATGGATAAAGAAAACAATCTGTCACAGCACTTAGCTCGTTAACTTTCATCATGACAGTACTTGGCCCATTCGTTCTTATCTTAAGAGTAATGGTGCCTGTCATCATTTCAGAGTTACGGTATTCTCATCTTTTTGTCCTTCCATCTTTTATCCTACACAGCCCCCTGGTGCACGTCAGTGGCAGGTGGTATCGATCTTATGGGGGTGATGAGGCAGCTGGCACCAGTGAGGCTGCTGGCACCCATCTCAGTCCCAGATTCCTGGACACGTGCCTTGTTCCCAGTCCAGTGCTTTATACGTAATAGTACTTTATCATTTGTAATGTAACAGGCCCATAAATGCTGAGGGGTGCCAAAAAATGTCTACTCATTTTAAGAGTTGTTATCTATGTATTAATTTTGGAGTTGAGTTGAATTATAGTAGCAATGTGTAGTATGATGCTGACTCAAAAGATGAGACAGCCTAAGTGCCTATAGTTCAGTGGTTAGGACACTGGCTACATGCACTGGAGCCGGTGGGTTCAAACCCAGCCTGGGCCTACTAAAAAAAAATAAAATAGCCGAGCATTGTGGCGGGCACCTATAGTCCCAGCTACTAGGGAGGTTGAGACAAGAGAATCACTTGAGCCCAAGAGTTTGAGGTTATTGTGAGCTATGACACTATGGCCCTCTTACCAAGGGCAACAAAATGAGATTCTGTCTCAATTAAAAAAAAAAAAGATGGCTGCAATCGAATGAATGAGACAGGCAGGACAGTTAAAGAAAATGACAGAAGAATGACTGTCATTAGAGCAACACAGGACCCAAGACCATTCTAAAGTGGTATCTGAAATCCGAGAATTTTGTGGAAGTACAACAATGGAGGTGAGAGTGTGCGACAGGACCTCCAGCACGCCTCACAGTTACACGCATCTGTGATGAGTGTGAGACGCAGGGAGCTGCGTGACGTGCGCACGGGCAGATCCGGGAGGCCTCGCAGCCCAGCAAGTCCTGCCTCTCCTTTGATGTGGGGACGGTTCACACGCTCGCCGCAGTCTACCAAACAGTGTGCCCGGGAGACAGGAGTCAGCAGAACAAGCCCACGATGCAATCTTAAAACAGCAAAATGGAAAGATCTCATCCCAGGATTATTACATGCCCTGAGACACAGGCGCTGACCTCGATGAGAAGCCCCCAGGACAATGGACAGGATGAAGAAGGCGGTGGAGTCTCCCCCGTGTTCTCCTGACTTCACACCCCCTGACTTCTGCCTGTAGGGGAACTTCAAGGATGTGGCGTATCATAGGAAATCAGCCACACCGGCGGTACTTCAGGAAGAAAGTGAAATGGCATTCACAGTGATACAAGTGGGCACTGTGCTCAACATTGCAGTCAGAAGCATCTGGACACTGCTGGTCACCACTTCGAGCACCTCTTGTAATTGTAGAAGTCAAACGTGACTTGTGTTCATCTTTTATTATCAGTATATATTGAGTATTATAATTTTAATACAGTTTTTCCTTTCTTAAAATGGGTATACCTCTTTGTAGCATCCTCTGTATAATAGATCACATGGTACAAAATTCTAAAGAGCAACAATATTAAGGGAAATTCTTCCTCCTCTTTTTATTTCTCAGCCCCTCTCCCCCTTCCTTCCTGGAAGGCAATCAACCTTACCTGTTTCTCCCATCATCTTCCACTGATGGTCTGCATACAAACACATTCTTCCCTTTTACACAATTACTAACATATTACAAACGTACTCTTTTCTGTGCTTGCTCTTTTCATTGAATTTATCCTGGAAGTTGCTTTCCATCTGCCCAGTAAGGGTATGCCCATTCTTTTTTACAGAGACATAGTCTTTGTTATGGCTCTGATTACTCCTCCAAGTATAGTGGCAATTGTGCCAAGGCCCAGGTTGCCACCTGGTGGTTGCTATAAGACAAATGCCATGGGTCAAAAGCCTGGATCCCTTGGAAAGGAGTATTCCCCTGTGTGCATACGGTACATGTACTGACTGAAGCCACACGTAGCCTCTGTTTTACCATATCTAGCTATGTCATTTGACCCCAAAGACTTGATGAAAATAGAAAAGTGTAGTCGTGACCTGCAGTGCACCAGACGGGCTGTGTATTCCAAGAATAGCCTTTGGATCATGACTCAGGATGAACTCATGATTTTCTTAGGATCTGCTCAGTAAGTCATTTTTTTATTTAATTATGGTGGATTCAATAAATTATCTATGAGATGTAATTGTTCAGCTTTATCAGCTTTGTACCAGTTAGACTTTATACTGTAAGTAAGTACAACTATAGTTATAATTTCTTCTCCATCGTGATCCTTGTATGTTTTATGATTGGCATAAGATTCAATAGGCCTCCAAAAGACATACTTAAGGGTCTCTGTGCGTGTCTTCCTCTTTCTACATTGCGTCATACGATAGCCACTAGTCACATTTGGCATGAGTTTTTGACATGTAGCTAATGCCATTTTAGATATGTTGTAACTGTAAAATATACACTAGATTTAGAAGAGTTAATATAAAAAAGTCACTAATAATATTACATTGATTACATATTGAAATGGTATTTTGTATATGTTGGGTTAAATTAAACTTTTTAAAAATGAATTTCAACTTTATGTGGCTACTAGAAAGCTAAAAATTATATAGATAGTTCACATTATATTTCTGCTAGACAATATTGGTTTACATCATGCATCTATTTCCTACTTAATAAGAAAGCAGATTAGAATGATAAAAGTAGGCCAGGTGCAGTGGCTCACACCTATAATCCTAGCACTCTGGGCGGCCAAAGCAGGTGGATTGCTTGAGCTCAGGAGTTCAAAATCAGCCTGAGCAAGAGCGAGGCCCTGTTTCTAAAAATAGAAAAACTAGCCAGGTGTTGTTGCCAGACGCCTGTAGTCCTAGATACTTGGGAGGCCAAGGCAAGAGGAACTCTTAAGCCCAAGAGTTTGAGGTTGCTGTGAACTATGACACCACAGCACTCTATCTCAAAAAAATAAGAAAAAAGAATGATAAAAGTACTTTTTGTTTTACTTCCTAGAATCCAGGTTTTGCCCTTCTTTCTGTTAATAAATTTAAGAAATTTTAAAGTTTAGAATTCAAATATGACTTAGCAAAAGGTAACCAAGAGGAGGAACAAAAAAATGTATTTTGAAAGTACAAATTGATATTGTAGATTGGGAATTTCAGAGATATCAAGGAAGACATCACATTCACCAGCCAGTTACGTTTGGAAATGCTTAGCCGGGCTCCTAACTCACCAGGAACAGGTTAATGGAGTGTGGCCAGAAGGAACGGTTACCGGAAAGTCAGTTCCTGAAGGCTTAGAACAGTGATGCTTCTCTCAAGACGTCCTCTGATGCTCTCTCCATCCGTTTGACTTTTTTCTCACGCTGATTTCAACTTGCAAACTCAAAAGCAGCATTAATCAGACTCGAGTAAAACTCTGCAGAATCTCATACTGCCAATAAACTCTCATACTGTCGTATCTTCAGGCCTGCTTTTTATAAGGAATATGAATGATCAGACCTCTGTTTTCATTAACAGAAGCAAATCTTTTTCCAGCCTCTATTATACTGAGAACAGTGTGCTGGGCACCAAGAATACCAATATGCAAGGCACAGTCAGCCCCTGCCCTCGAGAGGCACAAAGCCTAACGGGAAGGCAGACAGCAATCCTTCCTTCCCTCTCTTTTTTCTCAAGTTCCCTTACCTCCCTTTGCTGTTTGAATCCTCATTACTTCCCCATCAGAAAGGAATCGTTTTTGTTGTGGATTATCTGACCTCCTAGACACCATTGTTAGCTACCATTAAATACATAGATAAACCCCTCCGGGGCCAGCTCTGGAGCCCGCTCTGTGTGAGCTGCCCACGTGACAGGCAGCTCGGTGCCAAACCACCTGGCATCTGAAGTGTCAACCATTGTGACATTGGTTTGGGGCTCACTCGCGATCAGCATTGGCGTTCTCTGTCCACAGCATCTGGTCACCTACAGTAGTTTTCTCCTGATCAGCAGCAACACAGGGCTCTCTTTGGAGAGGTTAGTTGTTCTTGCTGGAGAAATTTCTCCCTCCCATATGCATTTTCTTGACATGATGTGACCTATATTTTGAGTCAGATATTTCTACTCATACCCTGCAAATCTCAGGAAACTCCAGCTAGCCAGTTTGGAATGGGGTAAAACCAGTAGAGAAAAACTTAATTACACTTATATTAAATTGTGGAGGGCTTTTCTTTCACCCCAGGGGCTGGGTGATCAAAGAAAGATGGAGAGGGTAACTGTTGTTTTATAATATTTTTCTCTTTTCAAAGCCACATTTCAACATTTGGCAAATTTTTCTATTTCCTCTCCTTGGCTAGATCTAGTTTGTTAGTTTGTTGGCTCCCTTCCCTTCTTGACTTTCATTTACTCCACGTTCTTTTCCCTGTGTTAATGGTTAACAGAGCATGTACTGTAAATTAGCATTTATAAAAATCAATTACACTGCTTCATAAGACACAGCAGAAACTTAGATTGTCTTCACCAGATCATTTGTATTTATCTGTTAATTATAAACCTTAATTGTCTCTTTTTATCATATTAATTTGCACAAATTGTACAACTTCAGAGTTTCGCAGTTTTCAAGCCCTTGAAATACAATTATTCTCTTAACATTCCTTTCAGAAACATGATATTCATTAATGATTAGGTTGGTAAAAATTAGCAGTTCTGATAATTGGCCTTGGCTTCTCCTTGGATTTTTTTTCTTTCCCCACTAACGTCCTGGTTCTCACAATTATACATGTCTGTTGGCCTATTCCTGGGCCTTAGCTGTTTTAATTGGGTTTCAGAGCCCGTGAGACATCACAGGGTTTTGGCTTAAAGTAGAATCCAAGTCTATGCCAGTGAACTGATTCCAAGTAGCTTTGACTCCCCCAAGCAGAACTTGGACTTTGGTTCCAGGGGGTCAGTCTATTTGCCCTAACCCTTGATATAAAAAGACTCATATGAACTGAGGAAAAAGGCTTTCCAAATCCCAGTCCCACTGGTGAAACAGTTGCAGACTCTTGCACTTCACAAGTTAGTGAGCAAGTATGATGAAGAGGGGGCTCTCAGGTGCCCCCAGCTACTCTCAGCCATGGCTCTGTTTCCACTAGTGTGGCAGCCACTGAGAAGAAGTCACATGTCATCCCGCATGTATCCAAATACCAAAATAAGCTTTCTTCTTTCAAGAGTGTGCACAAATCTGGGTGGAAAAGTCAGTGAGCCAGACTGAGGCTGGTGCATCCCGACCACCCTGGCCCCAGGGAGCATCCTGCCATCTAACTCTGATGACACTGAGAGACAAGCTGCATGTTCTGTCCCCAAGATTGGAGAGCTGAGGAGCAGTAGGACAGAAGCAACTCGTGTCCCTGTGCCCTGGTTCCCAGCAAAGATGGGCATCCTCTCCTGTGCCACTTAGGAGAGACCCAGATCCCTGAGACCCAGCTGTGTTCCCCCAAAAAGTGGGTCCCCAGAGTGTGAGATGCTCATCCAAGATCAGAGGAACAAATGTCTGATTCAGCTGGAATTCTCTGAATTCTCTGCCTGGGTATCTGGAAGTGCTTAGCTTACTATCACTCCGCCCTCCAGAGGCAACAGTTCAGAAGTTAGGCCAAATGTTCTCACATATTAGCAGAGACGGGACCTTCACCAGCTACAAGTCAAGACCTAAAGTCGGTGAGCTGTGGTTTTCCAGGTGGTTTGGTCATTTTGTTGGTTGGGGACAGGGTACTGACTGGCCAGAAGGGACCCAGGAGAAGAGCTCTCTGGTATCCTGGAGTACAGGATTATTCCCTCTACCAAAGGGGGAGGTTTCCTACACATTCCAGCTACCGCCACTCTCTGAGACACTCTCCGCATTAGGTTACCTTCAAGGAAAGACATTTCCCCACTTGCGAAGCACTTGCCAGCCACATTCGTGAACATTCTCCCTATACCCTGATTTCTTCCAGGGCTGGCTTGTACCAGCTTAGGCCACAAAAATGCGGTCAGATCACCTCCAGACAACCTCTCCCCATCCCATGGTTTCTATCCTGTGGGGCATTCCAGCCTCCCCTGCCCGTGCCTGGCCACATGGACTGAATCTCATGACACAGTGGGAAGCTTTTCCTGGGGGTTGACAAATACTGGTTGAAAATGAGCCATTTCTTCAGCCAGGTGGTTCTAAACTTCTTTCAACTGAAAGACAGTCCTGCTACCTTTCCCTGGACTGGGTTGACAAGCAGTGGCCGGAGGGGTGAGAACACACACCCTGGTGAGTTTTGAGGGGTACGGGTGGGAGGGTGAAACAGAGATCCCCAGAGTGAAGAGCCCTTTGCGTGGAGATCTCTGCAGGAAAGGCATTGGGTATTCTTGGCCACCTGGGTCTGAAACGGCAACTTTACCTGTTATTTCTTTCTCTCCCTCAAGGTCCAGTGTGAATGAACAGCAGTGTGGCGGACACACAGGCCCACTGGGCCACTGCTGTGGCCCTCCACACACAGACCCTCTGATGACCTCACCAACGGGTCATTTGACAGTATCAGACTCAAGAGAATCCACTATTGCTGAGCCCCTGGGGGTCACCACACTCCAAAGCAGGTGAATGAGAAGGGCAATGCCAGCTGGTTCCAAAGGTAACCACTCGGTCAAGACTAAGCTGAGCTTCCAACAAAGGAAGGAACAAAAAGTGGAATCCGAACTCTGCCCCAAGCCATTCTGCTGTTAACACTCACTTTGCCTTTGTGAGATCTAGGAAAAGGTGCCTCTGTCCAAGACATTGACGTCCCTCTGTGAAAACAGTGTCATAAAACAGCCACAAATCTGCCCCTTAGCTAGAAACCCTGGTGCCGTATCCAGCCTACCCGTCTAGGTGCGTCTGCTCTGGTAAAGACGTGATGATGGTGGCTGACGAGCTCTTTACTCCACGCGGGTACTGGGCCGGGAACTCCGTGTACATTATCTCATCTAATCTTCACATCAATTCTAAGTATTATTGTTATCCTATTCAGATTTTGTGGGACTGAGTAATCTGCCCAGATGAGAAGCTACCAGGTTGCAGGGCCAAGATTTGAACGCAAGTAGATCTTATCGCAGAGTCTGGCTCTGTGAAAGTGGAGATCCAGCAACCTGCGGGAGGCTGGATCTCCACTGAAGCATGTGGCTCTGCCTGAGGCCAGTCTGCCTTGACGAGAGTCCTGGAGAAAGGGATTTGCATGCCTGTGATCTGCCCAGGGCAGGCTCTTCAGGGAAGCAGGTTGGGGAAAGGAGAGATGCTGAGCAAGGATGCGGTGTCGCGCGGCATCCAGCGTGGCCTGACCCGGTGTGGCCTGGCGCATAAATCATCCAGCAGCATCGCCCCACCTTGAGGAAAAGGGGCCAGCCTTTTGTTCCCCCATAAATCATTCAGTAATTGACCACAGGGGTTGAATGGTGGAAAGCCCCAGGTAGCTTCCAGTAAGGTGACTTGAGAGAAGGTGACAAATGTAAACTGTGGGTTGCAGCTCTTACAGCAGCTGAAGCATGGGTGCACCAGCGGGTAAAGGGCATCTGGGTGAGGTGCCCAGCCCCGATTTAGCATCTAGAAAGGCAGCCAGTACTGGCTGGCAAAGTATCAGCAAATGAGCTCTCTGTGATGATTTTAGGGTATAATTCCACCTGAGCTAAAAGGGGAACTTCATCCGTCATATAAACACAGGTTACAGTCCCACCCCCATCAAACTTAGGGCACAGACAAGGTGCCCCAAGAAATGGCCAGCTCTTCAGTTTCTAGATCAGGATCCATCTCTGATCCCTGATTTCTAAGAAGACAGAACAACACACTGGCCAGATACCATCATTCTGCTGTTTAGAATTTGCCAGGCTCCTGCTGCCTCCTCCAAACCACCATGAGGGGCATTTCTAAGGTCAATGTGAACAGTCTTCAAACCACTTTTCCAGTCCCATTTTCTCCATCATCCCTTCAGACACCCTATGCTATAATCTGCATTTGGAAAATTCTTCCCAATCAACCATGAACTTTCTCACTCCTATGCATTTCATTCATGCTGTTGCCTGAACTTGGAATGCCCCCTTTCATCTCTGACTGCTAAAATCTTACTGAAGACTCCTTTGTCGCAAGAAATAGAAATTCAATCAAGCTAGTTTAAGTAAAGTGGGATTTATATAAGAAATCGGGATGCCTTGGGAAAAATGGAAAGGGCTTCACAAAGAAAATGCAAACAAGAATTGGAATGTCAGCTGTCTCCATGACCCATGGAACTGTAGTTACTAAAGCGTAACAGTTCAAAAGTGATGTCTCAGTTAAGAGTAACCACTTCATTGCCCCCTGCACACCAGAAGGAGCTACCAGTAGCCACGGATGGGCTCCATAACCCTGGTCCTACTCTGAGCCCACAGTTTTTAGACCGGGAAGAGATACCTGATGCATCTGGGGCAATCAGAACTTAAAATTAAGACTAAAAGTGACATCCTGCTTTGGTCTGGCCTCGTATCTTGATCAAGGGAGATATGAGCCTGGAAATTATGGGGTGTCCATCTTGTACCCACAGGGTGAAGCAACTCGCAGAGAAGACACTCTGCAGACAGCAAGGAAGGAGGCCACAGTGTGGGGAGAAACGGCCAAGTCTTGACAGCGCTTCCGTTTCTAGTTCCGGTCCGTCCCCAATGCTGGCAGCCGCATTTCTACCCTTGGGTTCTGTGATAGCACTGTAGCCAGGACCCCCGTGATAAAAGACTTCTTTTCAGTTTAACAAGTTCAAAGTGAATTGTGAAACCTGTAACCAAAGATCCCTGAGCAATACACCCGTCCCTGTGTGTCTGTCTCAGTTTTCTCTTCCTCCTGTCACTTCTCACCTCCCCCTTCTCTTCCATTTTCTCCTCTTCCTCCTTCTCTCTCTCTCCCCCCTCCCCCGCCCCCATACCCCATCGAAGTTTTGCTTTATTTACCTGCTCTCGAAACCCAAATATGGCCACACCAGCCTCATTTATATATTCCCAGCAACAAAGCCACCATTCAGCTGCCTGGTGTTATTGGGCTTTAATTCTACATTCCCAGGAAAATTCAATGGCACAGCCATAATCATCTCCCCTAAGTCCTCTGGCTCTATAACATCTGGCCCAGGAGATCCAGAATCACATACAAACATAGCTACAAAGCCCACGGCCGCTGTTGGGAAGCATGAAAGAAACACCCTAAATGCCGAGATGCCCTGGCAAGGACGGCCACATCTCCCAGGCAGATGTTACTTCTACTCCTTCCCTATTCCCATCACATACTGCCTGTGTATCTAATGACCCTGTTACTGTATTGAAACATATTTATTTGATGTTCCTACTTCAGAACCTTCCTAATGGTAGGCACATTCTAGACACTAAAAACATTAACTTGAATTAAACCTAATTTGTGTCCATGAATAGGAGGTGGATAATATTTACAGCTTGATTTTTGATAGGTGGGTCAGAGATGATATGCACTTTGGGGTGGGGAACTTTCCCAAAATATTTTTCTTCTCTATTTCTTATTATTCTGTCCTCTCTGATCCCAAGTACTTCACACGGATATACTTACATTTATTAAACACTCATCTCATTGAGTTGTCTTTGTCTCAATATCTAATGCCTCAACTGGACTGCGAGCTCTCTGAAGTCAGGTTTGTTTGTTCTTTTTAATCTCTCTACCCCTAACCTAGTACAAGCCTGGCACATGCAAGTATGTGCTGAATGTTGTTTGTTGAACTGAACTGAATGCAATTCATGTGACATTTGCCCTGAGTGTGACATCTCACCTGCTGGCCATTATTTACCTGGCCTTCTGAGTTCTCTTGGAGGGAGAGTGTGCTAAAGCTTTTCTTGGAAGCCAGAATTTTGGCAACACTACAATCTTCCTCCTCTGGAAGGACTTGCTTTGTTTTATTACAATAGAAGAGCATGATAAATAATTTTTCCCATAAGAAATATGCTTCCTCTTTTTGACAATTTTGACAGCCTATTGTTTAAGTCTGAAAAAGGAGCCCAGAAATAATTTACAGAGGAAACCTGGCTCAGGTGTCTTCCCCAGATGCTATTGGTGTCTTGAGACCATCCAGAGAGGTAATTTACACACACATAAGCATACACAACAGAATTTAAGTGGGCTTTGTGTTTCCAAAGGGGGTCTGAACACTAACATTTGCCATCTGGTCTGCTCAGACGACTGCTTCTGGTGTCTGGCCCAATGTCTGGGCTTGCTTTCTTTATTCTTCAAATACTTGTGGAACCTGAGCATGGGGCTAGGCACAAATGATACAAAGACAGAATGCTGCGCTCCCTGCCCTCAAAATGTGAGTCACAGACCATGAAAAACTAGTTGCACGATGAGATAGTAAAAAAAAACAACCATGTGCTAAAGTGATTCTTACAAGATGCAATGGGGAGTGTAGCCTGACTGACGAGGCAAGGAAGTGGTCAAAATAACTCTTCGGATCACCTAGAGAGAGGACAGTGATCAGAAGGCAAAGGAAGGGACCCAAGGAAACACCAACATCAAAGCACAAATCAAGAAGAATCTCTGCAGAAGACAGAGGAGCAGCAGTCAGAAAAGAAAGAGAGAAATAACAGAGGCAGACAAGAAAATGCAAAGTAAAGAGAAAGAATCTGTAAGTTAACAGTTTTGAACAGTCACTAGGATGAGCACATACGGTGAACATGGATTTGGCATGTTAGAAGTCATGCTGATCTTTAAATACATAGTCTCTTAAGTATCTGCAGGGGAACTTGCCAAAAGCATCTAAAATGTTGCTTCAAAGTGTGACCCGCAGCACCTGCATCACTTGGGCATTTATTGGACATTCAGAATTCCAGGCATGCTCACCCAGGAGATTCATGTGTAGATTAAAGTGTATGAAGCACCCACACCCTTCCTTAGAAAAATGATCAGACTGCTAATTTGCAAAGAACTGGTTTTATAAGGTCTCAAATTTTAAAAATCAACTTGACGGTTCTAGAAAACAAATAGTAATATAGAGAGAGCATTCTTATCCCTAACCTTGACTTAAACATCTTGGATCACATATATAATATCACTATGCCCATTTTACTAACCACAAGAAAAGGAGCTTGAAGAGGTTAAATGCCTTGTCAGTGACTATAAGGATGATAAATGACAGAGCCTGGCCTTGAACCTAGATCTTCAGATTTACTTGCAGGGAGGAGGTTTCTTTCTGTTCACTGAAAAGAGTGAGAATGGTTCTTTTAGGATCTGAATGAAATATCAGTGAAGACAATTCAATTTCCTTTGCTCTAATTCTGACTTGACAGTGGCCTCCTGATGACTGACCCACATGACTTCCTTTGAGTTTTAATTCTGAGATGGAGTGCCCTGGCACAAGGAAAAAGACAAAATTTTGTAAATTAATTAACTAACATCTGTGTTCATAAATTTTTTTTCTTGAGATGGTAAAATGGACAGATTTTTCCAAGAATGATTTTCCCTGAGCAAGCTGATAAACTAAGTTTATAAATTATCAAAGCTCAAGAGTCTGCCATTACCCATGTGGGATTTGCAGAGGGACGTGATACTGTGAAGATCTGGGAACCACAATGTCTAAAGAAGGTGGGTCTGATTGGGGCCAGCAATAATACCCAATAGGTTTAATTTGGTGGGTGAGCTGGGGCAGCAGACACTTCTGGGTTGTTACAATCATTTCTTCTGCCCTGTCATATGGGCAAATCAGGGTTCCATGGAGGTTTGTTTAGTTTGAAAGAGTTCTTGGCCAAGGGTAGTGCCTTCTTGGAAAAGGAGTTGACCATAGTTCAGCGAAGTAGGACAACCCCTAAAGAGAAGTGCAATAAAGTCAAGAAATCATAAAAACACCCAGCAATATATCATGGAATTTAAGGGTAAAGACTTTGAGACCAGGTAGACCTGGTTTGGGGGTCCCAGCACTTCTACTCATTGCATAGCCTTGGACATGTCACTTAATTTCTTTAAGGTTCATCTGTAAGACAGGATTAATGTTAATGACTACCTTACAAGATTGTTGCAAAGATTAAGTGACAAAAAGAATTGTATAAAATACTTAACAGTTTTAAACATTCTAAATTAGGCAGTATCATCATCATCATCATCATCATCTAGTCTGGGCATTCCCAATGGAGTTGGGGGGTCAATGGTTTGGTGGGTGGACCCTTGGGTGCAAAGGATATGCCTCAGGCAGAGCAGGAATGAGCGGACAAGCAGAAGACTTCACCTGCTACTGGAAATGGGGCTTTGGAAATAATACCAGGCTTGGTCTGGGCTCATGGAAAACCTTAATACTATACCCACTAACGCCCAAAAGGGTAGACATAAATAGTCTTCCAGACAGAAATTTATTCCTGAGGCCCAACTCTGGCTGCTAGCCAGTCAGCTCTTTTCTCTCTGTAACAATGATAATAGCTTTGATTAAAAAAAAAAAAAAAAAAATTCCTTAAAACTGTTGACTCAGATTATTTATGTCATTCCAGTCAGCCTTGTCTTTCTCAATCTTTATCCTGCCCTACCTCTCCCCCAATCTGAAAAAAATACTGAAGAGTTTATTGGAAATGTCTTGTAATTTATTCTGTGATGGAATGATTTCCTTAGAATACAAACAAAGAGAAAGGCCTTTAGGTGACTTAAATCAAGCGGGTAGAAGAGAAGATATAAATATTCCCTCTAGCCCTTGGGCAAATTGGAGAAGTAGATGATCTCCCAGGACTTCCCCTGATGAGATTAATGCCCTAGATTTCCAGGTGGGCTTTGTTGTACTTTGGATGTAAGAGAAACTATTTTCAGGGCTCCCAAGAGAAGTCTGTTGCAACCCAAGACCGCTAGTTAACCACCTGCTGGGGCCAGGCAAATAAAGCTTGTATATTACATTACTTCATCTAGCTGTCCAGGGCTGAATTCCTACAGACCTGCCGTCTGTCCTCCAGGCCCCAGGTCTGTGCTCTTATTCTGCCAACCCAGAACTGCAAATAATTCTTAGTCAGTGGGGAAATGATGAACTCTTCTTGTTTTTATCTTCACTCTGTAGTGTACGGACTGTCTTGTCTCAGCAGAATTATTCTGCCCTTCCTCTTCTTCTAGGGTCAAAGTTTAGCCTTAGGTACCAGCTTTCTAGTCCCTTCCTTTTTACTTTAGGGAGTTTTTGGCAAAATGTTAGAACTCAGAGGTCAAAACTATTAACACTGTCACAGTGCCTTTTCCAGGCTGAGAGCTGGGTCCCTCGCTGCTCAGCAGAGTTCAGCAAAGGCTGGCTGGAGAGTCTAGTGCCACCTGACCCCAGTTCCTCCTGCTCAGGACATGACTAGGTTTTATTTAAGCTGGCATAAATGATGTAAAAGTGCTTGCTGAAGTTGAAAACAAAAAAAGTAAAATTTGGCTGGCAGAGAGGAGGGTTAAGCTGGCCACCAGGCAGATCAGAAGGGCTCTTCTTTTTTAGCTATAACCCTCAGGTTATGGAAAGATCACAGTCCACTCCACCTACTCTGCCTCCAAAAAATCCACCCTTCCTTTTCCTTACAAGGAACTGCTGGACATGGTAGCCTATTCTAATCACGCCATCTGAGAACCTGTCCTTCTTCACTTTTTGTGTGTTTGTCATTAGAGCACACACACCCACTTCAATCAAGGCCACTTTGTACCACTGTCTTCTGTGTTTCAAGTCTCTTTCAGAGTCAAGCTACTTCTTCCCTTTAGGAAGATGTCTTCTTGCTGAAGAGAGGAAGCAACAGGCCAGTTTCAGGCCTGGAAACCTCCCAAGTCATCAGGAAATCTTAGGCAGCTGAGTCTCTTTGAAACTTGAGTCGCCTAAAATAAAAAGGAGGCAAAGAACCTCTCTGAATCTCAGGTCTCCAGGGCCAGTGATTTATAGCTATTAACAGGGTTAAGACTCTTCCTGAGGGAGCCCTTTGTTTGGCCTCTCAAATGTCCAGTGGCTTACAAGGGCAGGAAACCCAAGGTCAGCTTCCACTTGGAGCAAGCCTAGGAACTGACGTACTCAGCAGGGAGGCCAGAGTATATATTTCATTTACACTTGACCTGATCTTCCTCCACTCCCACAGATTTAGTTTGTTTTTTTCCCTTCTACAATGCCAGAGGGACAGAGCTCAAGGTTCCAATAGCCTAGCACCTTAAAAAAAAGAAAGAGCAAACTCAGATGGCCACAGACCCTTGGCATCCTTCCCATTGCTGCAGCTTGAGGTAATCACGGTCGGTCTGAGAGCATGAGGTTACTCACAAAATTCCAATCTGTCAAAGGACACAAAGAACTGCCTGTTAAATGGCAAAGAGATGCAGGCAAAGACCATGTAAACACAAGGTTCCAAGTTCTAAAAGCAAATTCTTACATGCACAGGTAATAATCTTTCAAATTAAAACAATAGTAAATAATCTGGCAACATCTAGCCCTAAGATTTTGAAAATAGTAGTATCATCGAGGTGTCTAGAAATAAATTTTATCCAAAAAAACTTCTATAGAATTCCTACCATGTGCAAAGATGGTGACAAGCAGAGACAGTTCTTCTGTTAATTTGCCCCAAACCTGGGCTTGATCAAGAGAGTATTTGACCCAATAGAGATACATGTTCAAGGTGGCTACTCAGAATTACAGAATTTCAGAGCTTATAATAGGGGACTTCAGAAAAGGACAAAGTGCAGGGAGATAAAAGGACTCATTCGAGGTCAGTTACATTGCTCCAAAGTCATGATGAGAACCCAGGTCCTAAGATCCGATCTAGGGCTATTTTGTTCCTCTGCTTCATGTCTTTAGGCTAGCAAAGGCTGTCAATGTAAGAGTCCCATGGAAGGAGAGAGACACTTCAGCATCGGGGCTGGGTGGTACAGATGGCACTGGGAATGTCATAACTAAGTCTTGCTCATAGGGAAAATTGCCTGAGCTACTATCCAAATCACCAGAAAAAGTGGGAGAGAACTATCAATACCAAAATGGCCTGACATACTAAAATAAGAAACAATGTGAAGAACAGAATAACTATTCCCTCTTGTGGGAGCCAGTCTCCCCCAAGGGCACTCTTCTCAGTGTTCCCCTCCCTTGTGTAGCCCCTTCACACCAGTCAAGTGCAACGGAAGTAAGGCCACGTGACTTCCAAGGCTTGGGAAGCCTGTCGTCTTTTACCTCTACATCTCGCTCTTGGGGTGCATCTTCTCAGAACCTGGTTATCACACTTTGAGATGTCGATGTTGCCACATAGAGAAGCCAAGCATGGGCCCTTTCTTGGAACAACCCCAAACAAGCCCTCAACCAACAATTAGCATCAACTATAGCCATGGGTGAGCCTTTGGGGTGACCAGCCCCTTCAAGCCTTCAGAGCCCTGCAGACCCCTGACATCTGACGGCCACGTTGGGATGGTTCTCCCAAGTGAGCACTGTCCAGCCAACCCAAAGAACCAAGAGAAAAAACTGCATTTAAACCATGAAAACACAGGTGGTTTATTGCACAGAAAAAGATAAGTGGTGCACACAGAATGGGAAAGACAGGACGATCCTATAGGTCACCAGTGAGGCACTGTTATTAACTAAGAACTTCCATGAGGTTTAAAACAGAAATAGCACGACCTGAAAGGAAGAAGTATAAATTCTGGTGGAATAAATCCTAGCAAGCTGTGAGGTTCACATGAACAAATGACCAAGCTCATCAGACATCAAGGACACGGAGGGGAAAGAGAAACAGTTCAAAGCTAAACTTAATGAATGCCCAAGGGTATTCATTATGCATGTCACCCCAGCAATAAATACTCCAGAAGTAAATCAAATGGAGGACGACGCAGAAGAGCAAAGAGATGCAAAGAGTAATCAAGGGGAAGAAAGAGGCATATGCTGCGCTTGGTACAAAACCATCTGGAACGCACTAGCGGAGGATGAGGCAGCATGGGATGAACAGAACACCGGGCTTTGGAGACTGCAAGAGATTGCCCAAGTCGTTCGGAGGCATGACAAGCAAAGTGAAGAGGGATAATGAGAAATATATCAAATGGACTTGGAGGGAGTGGTCATGGCAGGAGACAAGAGGTCTGGGAGTGACAAGGAAGGGCTTTTACAAACAGCAGCAGCAACACGAGCTGATGGAGCGATTATCACACGGTAATCAGGCTTCAGTGCTAAATGTTAATAGTCACTGCTTAGGCTGGGCCCTAGAGTAATTCAGCCAGTTACAAGATCTTAGCCAAAATCATAGGGATTTCTCACTGGGGCCTGAAGTTCACAAAGGGCATGGCTGGAGACCTGTTTTAAAAAGAAGCTTTGGATTTTATTCTTTCCTTCAATGATTACAAACCTTAGGGAGCAAGTGGCTGAGTCAGACGCACATGTTCCAGGAGGAAATATTTGATGGAAATCAAACCTGGCTGAGAGTAGGGGTTCTAATGACCTCAGGGAGTGAGGACCGCCCTGCAGAGCAGCCACACTGCTTTGGAGACAATTTCAGTTCTGTGTGTCCTAGCAATATGCTAATGGTGTCAGGCCCACTGCAGGCTGATATCACCTCTTCACTTAAGCCTCCTGCAAGGTCTGGAACACGGCAAGGTAAATCAGGTGGAGGTTATTAATCGTATATTAAAATTAAATATCCTTATGAGAGCTTCTACTATATGCCAGAAATTGAGCTAGAAGTTTTACATACATTAATTCCAGAAACCACATGAGATTTTCACTACCACCTTGGTTTATAAGTAAAGAAACTCAAGCTTAGAGAATTTAACTTGCTGGACCAAAATGATAGAGCCAGTAATAATAATAATGATGATGATATAACAATAGCAAATATTGTGTTGAGTCAGGCCCCATTCCAAATGACAACACATTGACACAGGCACTACTACTAACCGATTTTAGATACTGAGCAAGTGGCGAAGCTAGGATTTGGTTTCCACTTGGAACCACCTCACTTTAATTCTCCCAAGCTACCCAGTCCTAGGGCTGTCCAGGTCTGGCTGACTCTAAAAGCCCCTATTCTTTTCTTTGTACCCCACTCCCCACCCCGACCTCTTAGATTAGGGTGCAGGGAAATGCACCTTGCTGCCCACTGAGACCCTACACTGCTATCCCGGTGTCTTTGCTATTGGCCCTTGCAAAAAGAGGAAAGCGATGCCGACTAGGCCAGTTGTTGGAATCTGATTTTTATCCGTGAAAGTCAGAAGTAACAACAGCTCACTAAATTACGGGTGATGAAAGCAGGGACCAGCTCACTGACAAAGTCCTATCCTGATACAAGATATATCTTCCAGATTGGAAAAGCAAGTGATATTTTCTTATTGCAAAACCAGAAAGCCCAGGTCTGTGGAGAGATGGCCAAGCCACCACACAGGCGCACATGATAAGCTGCTCAAAACAACCGAGAGACTCGGGTTCCAAACACAAACTCGCCCACGTGGCTGTCACTGAGGAGAAGGCAGGAGGAGCGGGAGACAGGTGCAGAGCGAGCTGTGCCCCTCCTGCCCGCGACTCCTTCCTCCTGCCTCCAGACATGCGTGCTGACAGAAGCTAACAGCCTACAGATTTTTATGAAAAATTCCTTCTTTTGGCTCGGCGCCTGTGGCTCAACGGGCTAAGGCACCTGCCACGTACACCTGAGCTGGCGGGTTCGAATCCAGCCTGGGCCCACCAAACAACAATGGTGGCTGCAACCAAAAAATGGCCGGGCATTGTGGCGGGCGCCTGTAGTCCCAGCTACTTGGGAGGCAGAGGCAGGAGACTCGCTTGAGCCCAGGAATTGGAGGTTGCTGTGAGCTGTGATGCCACGGTACTCTATCCAGGATGACAGCTTGAGGCTCGGTCTAAAAAAAAAAAAAAGAAAGAAAGAAAAATTCCTTCTTTCTTAAGTTAGCTTCCAGGCAAAGAGAGCCACACAATTCAGGATTGTGGCTGGGGGGGTTTAGGGGGGCAGAGTTGAGATAGAGTTTCACTCTGTCACCCTGGGTAGAGTGCCAAGGAGCCATCATAGCTCACAGCAACCTCCAACTCTCGGGCTCACACAATCCTCTTGCCTCAGCCTTCTAAGTAGCTGGGACTATAGGCATCCACTACAATGCTCAGCTAGTTTTTTTTATTTTTAGTAAGAAAATTAAAAATAAAACTAGGGGAGGTCTCATTCTTGCTCAGGCTGGTTTTGAACTCCTGAGCTCAGGCAATCCACCTGCCTAGGCCTCCCAGAGTGCTAGGACTACAAGTGTAGGCCACTGCGCCTGGCCAGGATTGTTGCTGTTTACAACAGAAATGACATAGTTACTGGGAGAAAATACTCTAATAATACTTACATAAACGTCCATGCCCACAACCCCACACCAACAGCCAGGTTGAGAGGAGCCGGGAGAGTCTCACAGCTGAGAGTCCTAAGCGAGTATCACACAGTTCCTCTTTAGGGCATTTCTCCAGACTCAGAGCACATTTCCACACATTGCCCGTGCAGCTCTCACTCACTACCTGCCAAAGAATGTGTTTTTAATATGTACAACCCAGAAGGCTCAGCATGAACACAAACACAATTTTAGAGTTCTCCAAATGCTATTTAACAGTCAGAACAAGGCTTTAGAATCCATAAAGAGGAGTATCTCTGAAAACCAACCAGAAGGGATTAAAAAATGAAGAGATAGGTTCCGTGCTCGTAGCTCAGAGGTTAGGGTGCTGGCCACATACAAGGAGGCAGGCGGGTTTGAACCCAGCCCGGGCCAACTAAACAACAATGACAACTGCAACAAAAAAATAGCCAGGCGTTGTGGTGGGCACCTGTAGTCCCAGCCACTTAGGAGACTGAGGCAAGAGATTTGCTTAAGCCCAAGAGTTGGAAGTTGCTGTGAGCTACAATGCCACGGCACTCTACCAAGGGCGACATAATGAAACTCTGTCTCAAAAAAAAAAAAAAAAGAAGAAGAGATAGCACAACTCACACAGGGCTTATGGTCCCCCTGGGGGTAGAGGGCATGGCAAAGAGGTCCTTGTGTTCCCTCCGGAGAACACAGGCAACAACATTGAGTCACATACCCATGTATACACGTTTGAATGTGTGTCTCCCAAGTCTCATGTTGACCTGTGACCCCCATGTTGGAGGTGTTTGGTTCATGGGGGCAGATCCCTCATGAACAGATTAATTCCCGGCTAGGGTGAGAAGCTGTCTCACTCTGCTACTTCCTGAAAGATCTGGTTGTTACAAACAGCTCGGCCCCTCCCTGGCTCTTTCCTGCTCCCCACCCCCCTGTGATCTCTGCACATGCCAGCCCTGCTTCACTTTCCACCACAAATGGAAGCAGCCGGAGGCCCATGATGGTGGCGCCATGCTTCTTGCACAGCCTGCAGAAACATGAGCAAAATAAACTTATTTTCTTCATAAATTACCCAAAGACACACCCCAGACACGTGCATACACATGGTTCTCCAATTGCCGCATCCCTTCCCAGCTGTGTGGTCTTGGGGCTGAAGTATTACCGTACTCCAAGTTGACCCCAAGTGAGCACATTAGCAGGAATATTATCCCCACATACAAATGGGGCTGGTCTAGTTGACTATCATGCCCCCTGTGGCATGAGGTCCAAGGTGCAGAGGCCTTTGTGTTAGTTAATCATTGCAGCACAATAAATTACCCCAAAACTTATCCATCTAAAACAACAAGCACTTATTATTTCATAAAGCTTTGGAGGGTGAGAAATCCAGGAACAACTAGACCATTCTGGCTCAGGGCCTCTCATGAGGCTGCAGTCATTTAAACGTCATTCCCACCCTATCCTGTTGGTTCACATGGGTAAGTCCTATTCGACATGGGAGGGAATTACACAAAGGCAAGAATTCCAGGAGGCACCACTCTGGGCTACCTTGGAGGCTGCTCCCACAGCTTTACAACTGCATTTCCACCTGTTTCCCAGGCTGCCACCAGTTCCCTCCGCTTCCTTGGCCAACATCCTCGCTCTTTCACACGGTAGCCATCAAATTGCCAACTACACAGTGATCACATGTGACTTTAAATATTTTTATAATGTCTGAAATTCAATTAATATTGAGAATGTGTTTTATAACTTAAAACATTTTCAATATAAAATCTGGCAATTTGATCAAGTTATTCAAACTTTCTGATCTTTCTATTGTTTTATTATTGTTGTTATTATTACTATTATTAAATTTAAGACTATAAATCTCTGGATTTCTTGCCAATGAAAAAATGATATCTGGTCCATAAGCCATTACTCAGATTTGCTAATTTTTCTCTGTTTGAATTAGATAACTTCTTGGTTATGACATTGCCCTTTTCCTTGCATGGATATATTCTAAGGATATGGTTTACATATCTCTGAATCTCACCAACCTGTACTTGGAAAGAAATCTTCATGAAACACTCAAGGGTATTGGTTGGCTACAAGAAACAGAGGATCCTATGAAAAGAGGCTTAAACAATAAGATTTTATTTTTCATAGCTCATGAAGTTCCACATCTGTTTCACATCTGCGTAATTCAGCCGCTCTGCGATGCCATTAGGGCCCCGGTCCTTTCTATATTCCCTCTGTCGTCCTCAACACGTTAGCAGCCCCTGTTCATTACTGCAAGATGAACTATGTCAGCTTTTTGGCTTCATAGCCTCTCTCAGCCACATCCAGAAGCAGTAAAAGAACATCTTTATCCTGTGCTTCCTGTATTTAGGAACAAGGAAAACTTTCCCATAAATGATTGAAAAAATCTCCCTTTGTTTCTCATTGGCCAGAATTTTATTACATGTTCACTTTCTCTTTTTATCAGCAAGGGGATGGACTTGCCGGGATGGGCTTACACTAATCAAAACTCACTCCTCACTCTGGGGCTGAGGAGGGGCCCAAACTCTGTTAAAGAGAGTCACCCAATACCTGAACTAATCAGGGTGCTGGTAAGAAGGGAAAAGCAGGTGTCCACTGTGGAGTACACCATCCTAGTGTTGAGTCCATGATCTGAGCCCACATTGGTACACTGCCAGATGTCAAGCTCTTCTTCTCAACCTTCAATGTCTCTCAGCTATTTCCAGAGATCCCCCAGGAGACTGCCTCATGTGTGATCACAAAGAAGCAATGACAAGACGACCTCTCCACAAAAGAAGTGTTCTTGGGCCCTCCCACTCTTCCCAGAACCCACACCCAACCTCCACCAGGAAATGAAATAGCAGAGGCAGTTTCACCTGGGTCTCAGGCGTGCTTCCTGAGTCTTCTTTTTCCATCCCAGAGTTGCCCTCTTCCCAGGATGCCTGGCCGTGAGAATATCCATTCCCTTCAAGGGGAGTCCTCCTTGCCACATGCCATAAAGTCTGGTCCTGGGGCTCTCATGAGACAAGCACATCAGAAAATAATAGTTCTGAATCAGTAAACTCAGGGTTATTTAGCATTGTGTGTGGATATCAACATTGCAACTGGTGCAACTCATGCCAAGCCAAGTTCAAGTCATTTTCAAAGTGTCCTCATGAGTCTGACCTGGAGCTCAGGTTTGCATACATTTGCTGTCATTTTGTTATCTCTGTTTCCAATGTCTATGAGCAACTGTTTAAGTAAGACGCACACATAGGAATAGCAATAATAGAAGGCGGGTTGGCAAATTTTTCTCTGTAAAGGGCCAGAAAACAAATACTTTAGTCTTTGAGGGCAACTACTTGTCATTGCAGTGAGACAGCCATAGACAATTTGCAAGTAAATGAGTAGAACCAGTTTAAGAAAAACCCTGATTTACGAAACAGGCAAGAGACCAGATGGGTGCCACGGGACATAGTTTGCCAAAGAGAGAAAAGTTTCCTCAAGAAAAAATAAGGATATATGAAAATCTCCACTTTGCTAAAAACATACAAAATTTATATAATAATATTTCAACGGCTACTTTCAGGAAAATCTTGAGTTCACAATTTTTCCCCCAAACAACAGCCAAGTATGCAAGATTTCTTTTTCCAGAATATAAGTGATAATTTTTCCAGATTCTGGGGGGAAAAAAAAGCTTAAAAACAAAGTTAGAGTGTCTCATGCCTGTAATCCTAGTACTCTGGGAAGTGGAGGCGGATGGATCACTTGAGCTCAGGAGTTTGAGACCAGCCTGGGCAAGAGTAAGACCCTGTCTCTAAAAATAGCCAGGCGTTGTGGTGGGTGCCTGTAGTCCTAGCTACTCAGGAGGCTGAGGCAAGAGGATTATTTGAGCCCAAGAGTTTGAGGTTGCTGTGAGTTATGATGACATGGCACTCCACTGGGACAACAAAGTGAGACCCTGTCTCCAAAAAAAAAAGTTAGATTTCAAGTTTCAGCCAAGACACTGTTACATCTGCAGCTCCCCGCTAGAGAAAGGGAAGTGTAATCTCCTAGGGAAGCTTACAGTCCCAGTGCCAACCTCCACCCGATTCTATTACATACACTGCAAAACAAAGAAGTCATGGCAAGGCCCACCAACATTCCAGAAAGCGATAAAGCCTTGTCACTCTCGATCTCCAGACATTTGCTGGCCAGAACCACCACCTTCCACTTTCTATACTACAAACACATATTTTATCAGAGAAATCTCTTCCAAATGGAAGAGGTTTGTAAAAGACTTCTTTTACTACTTGGCTTTTACTCGAAAGGCACAGATGCTCTTCCCATCACCTCCCAGGAGAAAACTGTAACTCATCCTCTGCCACCAACGCCACTCTAGGAGGAGGATTAAGTCCAGGAAATTTTAATCTCCTTTAAAATAATGCCCATTGATTGTACATAGCAAACACTTACCGTCCTGATCCACTCTCGTGTGTACTTACTGAAATTTATTTACTCTCTCCCATCATCAATCATGGATGCTCTGCTGAGGAACGCACTCTCACGGTCTCAGCGAGCATGTGCTTCCAAAGCCTGGCTAAGCCCTGACTTTATACACAGGCCCGGGCCCTCTGCAGGCATCTTGCCAGGTGGGAAGCAGGTGCCAAATACCCCAAAACAGGTAGGCAAGATTCAAACTAGCAAACAGTAGGAACTGGGGAAGGCTAAATACCAAGAAAACAGGTGAGTGGGCAGGGGATTTTTATATTTAGAACACTGAACTATGTAAAAGAAACAAATTACTAAAGATCTGCCGCATACTTTTACAAAAATAAGGCAAACCCCCCTTTTCAGGCTCTACCCATTTCCTCATACACACCTTCTGGAAAGTGCTGCGATTGCCACTGTCTTAGTCTATTTTTTCCATTACAACAAACACCATCGACTGGGCAATTACGAATAAGAGAAATTTAATCAGCTCACGATGCCAGAAGTTTGGGAAGCCCAAGATAGGCCGCATCTGGTGGGGGTCTTCTTGCTGCATGAGGACATGGCAGGAGGGCAGAAAAGCCCACGTGAGCCAGAGGAAAAGGGGGCCAACCCTCCACAGTCACTAACCCCTTCCTGCGATAGAGACCCTATCTCCAATACTGTCACAGCTGTGACTAAAATTTTACCGTGAGTTCTGGGGGAACATTCAGAGCGTGGCAGCCACTATTTTATGTCAAGCAGCCACAGGTAAGATAAGGTAAGTCGTAAACAAAAAGAGACCTGGGCACTAACAACAAAATAGTGTGCGCATCTAACTCTCTTTAGATTTAAGTAACATCGACTTTCGACTCTTTCCTGTCTGTCCTGGCCGGTAGCCTACCTCTTATGTGACCTGGTTTTTCCAACTACTCTTCATTACAGGCATCCAAAACCATTTCCTCTTGACACCGTGGTTCAGGCTCAGGTGTTGAACAAAGAGATGTCTCACATTTTATCCTTGTGTTTCCTCTTCCCAGAGAGATAGGGATGGTAGAAGAAACTACTAGCTTAGTGACCTGGCAATCCAAGATAGAAACCCATCTATCTGCTCCTCTTTTTCCTGGACACAATTATTTTAAACACATTCATGAACAGCTCCAGGAAACATCTGATCCTATTAGACTCCCTCTAACTCTTACCCTGGGGCATACTTCTTGGATTTTAGCATACATCAGGATCACCAGAAGGCTTGTTAAAACTCAGATTGCTGGGCCCCACTCTAAAAGTTTCTGATTCAGTTGGTCTGAAGTGAAGTCCAAACTTTTGCATCTCTAACCAGTTGCCAGGGGTACTGTTATTGCTGGTCTGGGGATCACTCTTTGAGAACTACTGCTTTGGGACATTAGGGCATTATACGAGCTGATCTAAACAGCTGGGAAGCAAACAATCCTGGGAAGATGACCAGGCACATCTGTCACCACCTCACTCAGAAGCATAGTTGGGACCTGGAGGTAAGTTGAGTCAGAGAAGAGGGGTCTGGGAATGCAAGATGATGATGAAGTCTGAACAAAAACTGTGAGGGGCGATGAGACTTGGAATCACATAATCACAGCCAGGGGCTGGATCTGGGTGGCCTGTGTTTCCATTCATATCCCGTCCTCGTATTATGACCAGACAAGTCCCTCTGTATCTTTAAACTACAGTGTCTTTATCTATAAAATGGTGTTAGCAATCATAGCTGCAACCTCAAGGAGTTACTGTAAGACTTACATGAAGTAATGCCTGAGAACTATGTAAAGTCAATGTTGGGAGGATTCCAGAGAGACTGTGTAAGTGCTCAATAAATTCCTGGCATGGGAGTAAGGCCTGCTGGGACTTGGGCCTGACTGAACTAAGCAGGACTTACAGATACGATGAGCAATCACCTAGATATGGCTCTTGGCCTAAGGCCCTGAGTCTATGTAAGAAAATGAAGTACAAATAACACATCGCATGAGGGGAAAGAAAGGTTTGGGGTGCAGATTTTCTGTTCGTCCCAGAACACCAGACTGTGTGGTGGGCATTAAAGAGACAGCCAGGGAGACTGGGTGCAGGGGAGGGAACTCAGTTATCAGGAAAACGAGGAACATGACCAGGATGCAGCTGAGCTACCAACATGACAGGGTGACCAGAAAGAAGAGCTGCCGATGTGGGCCTGGGACCCAGTTCTGGTGCAGGGGGGAGTACACAGATGAGGGGAAGGAATCCAGTGTGACGGGGAAAGAGATGAAGCACAAAGGGCAAGGAGGTCGGAGTGTCTACCAGCCTCTACCCCTTTCTGGCTCCAGCCGACACCTACCCCAGGCAAGTGATACGAAACAGGCCACGAAGCCCGAAGCTCCTGCCCGTAGTCTCCAAAGGAGCTGTGCTGTCTGGGACCCCTTTTCTCATCTCTGTCTCCCCAGCCTTTGGCTTCCAGTGCCTGGATCTCTAGGACTTGCCTCTGCTGATCACCCTGGAATTGACTCCTCACCGCCTACACCTGAAGCCTACTCCTCCATAGCCGGAATGACAGTCCTTCCCTCTTCATCTGCACTGGCCCTTGCTGGCCCCAAGCAGAAGATCAAACTATGCAGAAGCTTGTGCACCCAACTCTGTTGTGCCAAGTATCCATTGATAATTAATCCAACTCCATGGACTTTTTAAAAAATAAGCAATACTCCAATGACACATGAATATTATTTTCCTACTCATAGTTTTCATGTCACCCAAATAAAGATGGTTCATTTTGTTTACCAATTCCAATTGCTTAGCAATGGCTGCCTGGATCATACACATATTTTTAATTATTTAATTAATTTTCTTTTTATTGGTTTTCAATTTTTTTTAATTGGACAGACATGCACGTTTCAAGTTAATAGTCAAGTGATTCCACGAGGTTTAGTACAAAAAGATGGTAGGACCCATTTTCCCATTTCCCCCTTTCATGAAGTAATTACTTTCGCGTCTTTTCACTAATAAATGAAATCGGTCTCTAGGTCTCTAAATGACATTTTTGCGTTCTACTCCTTGGTTGGTTTTTTGCTCTCCTAGTTTTAGGCAATATTTATTGGCTTCTTCCTGTTAAACAAATATTTTATGCTTTTTCTTTCATATGTCCCACTGTGCCCATGTCCCTTTCCCATCTTTCCATCTTCCCAACATCATTATAATTGCATAATTTTAGATAGACCAATATTTGAAACTTATATTCTTATTTACTATGTAATTACTACTCACAGCTGTGCCACATAATAGCTATAATCACTTTTCCTTTCTGTGCAACTTTTTTGTTTAGCCCTGGAATTAATAATTACCTGTTGTCTTCATCTCCTTAGTTTTCTATATACTTACCATTAACTTCATGCTTGTCTTGGACAGTTGTCTGCATCTCTTTTCAAGGCTTTTGATACCCGGGGATATTCTATTAATTTTCTCTTCCCACTTGCACAGGGGCCCCGCTCCAATCCCTCTATCCCTGTGTGCTCAGTGTCTCCTGGGGTCTCCCTTCCCTGCTCTCCTGAGACCTCCCTTTGCTTTTCCAGTGTCTTGTATCTCCCTCTTTCTTAGTTCATATCCTTTTGTTCTTTTTTTTTTTTTTTGATACAAAGTCTCACTATGTCACCCTCGGTAGAGTGCCATGGCATGATAGCTCATAGCAACGTCCAACTCTTGGGCTTAAGCGATTCTCTTGTCTCAGCCTCCCAAGTAGCTGGGACTACAGGTGCCCGCCACAACGCCTGGCTATTTTTTGGTTGCAGTTGTCATTGTTGTTTAACTGGCCAGGGCTGGGTTCCAACCCTCCAGCCTGGGCGTGTGTGACCCGCACCATAACCACTGTGCTATAGGCGCCAAGCCTCACATCCTTCTTTTCAAGAATAGATCTACCAGTCGCTTCCCAAGAAGAGGTATGTGGGAAGGAAAGGGCCTCGAGAGTTTGTATGCCTCACAATATCTTTTTTCCCCTTTCATATCCAATTGATATTTTATTTTATCTATTTATTTTATTTTTTTGAGACAGAGTCTCACTATGTCACCCGTGGTAGAGTGCCATGGTGTCACAGCTCACAGCAACCTCAAACTCTTGGGCTTGAGCAATTCTCTTGCCTCAGCCTCCCAGTGTAGCTCAGTCAGGAGGGCACTGGCCACATACACCAAGGGTGGTCGGTTCAAACCCGGCCCAGGCCAGCTAAAAAAAACTACTGATATTTTAAATAAGTACGAAATTCCAGGTTGGCAATCATTTGTCCTTAAAATTTCTAATCCTATTTTTTTTTTTTTTTGAGACAGAGCCTCAAGCTGTCACCCTGGATTGAGTGCCGTAACATCATAGCTCACAGCAACCTCCAATTCCTGGGCTCAAGCGAGTCTCCTGCCTCTGCCTCCCAAGTAGCTGGGAGTACAGGCGCCCGCCACAACGCCTGGCCATTTTTTGGTTGCAGCCGTTATTGTTGTTTGGCGGGCCCGGGCTGGATTTGAACCCGCCAGCTCAGGTGTACGTGGCTGGTGCCTTAGCCGCTTGAGCTACAGGCGCCGAGCCTTCTAATCCTATTTTTGACAAGTCCAAAGCCATTCTGATCCAGATTCTGAAAAAAAAAAAGTAGTAATCTATTTTTCTCTTTCTCAAAAGCTCATAGAATCATATCTTTGCTATCCCAATATCCACAATGAGGTGCCCTTAGTGTGGGTCTATCTCTAGACATTTTTCTTCTAGAAAAATTTTCTCCTCTCTCTTTTCTCTATTCTGTTCTTCCTGAACTTTTGATATTCAGATGTTGGATCTCTTGAACAAGTCCGTAGAATTTTTTTTAACTACTATTTTTTTTAACTACTAAAATCCCCTATTTTCCACTGCCTTTTTTTTTTGCTCCATTTCAAAGAGATTTACTTAACCTTACCTTGAATGTTTCTGTTGAGTTTCATTCCTCAATTATATTTTTATAATTTTTATATTGAATTTTTAAGTTCTAAGAGCCTAGTTTTGTCCACTGAATGTTCCCTTTTAAATAGTGTTCATTTCTTATTTCATAGCTGCAATATCTTCCCTGGTCTCCTCGGTAGGCTTTAATTGTTTTTAATTTTCATCTTCTAGTTTAGTCTCTGCTTCGTTCAAGTTCGTTTCTTTTCCTTTCCTCTCTCTGTCTTTCACTCTCGCTCTCTCTCTCTCATTCTTCTCAGATGTTTTACATGTATAATCTTTGGTTACCTGCTCATATTTGTGTGAGGACTGAAAAGATGATTGTAACACAGGCTCACCCTCAAACTTGATAGCATGTTCATCAGAAGAGTGATCAGGATTGTTTCTCTATCTCATCAATTACTTTCAATCATAGTCACCAAGAAGGATCCAGTGAACAGTAGAGGATTTACCATTAAAGGCAGGAAAGAAGAAATAAATGAGCAAAGTCCACAGCAGGCTAGATATAGGTGTAATCATCAGAAGAGCTATCTTCCAAGGTTTCTGGAACTATTCAATCTCTTTCTATTGAAATTATTATAATTGAGGCAGATGCACTGCCTTTCTAAATGTTTTAAGGACAAGGTTACCACCACTCTCGCCTGGGAGTTGAGTCAAATATTCTTCATGAGAGAGACTAGCTAGACTATGTAGAGAGGCCAGTAATTGGCCCCCAAAACACACCTTCTTTGGAGGACCTATACACATCCCTGGGAAGGACGGTTCTGTTGACCCCACTCCTCTACCAGAACTAAGTGGGTCATTAATAGACCTGACTCTAACTAGGCCACTGAGATTCTCTCTCCGAGGAAACTGGAAATAGGACACTGAGAAATATAATTAAATGGTGAAGATTTCATGAACTGAAGGTTAAATAAGGCCGGGTGTGATGGCTCCTGCCTGTAATCGCAGCACTCTGGGAGGGCGAGGCAAGTGGATTCCTTGAGCTCAAGAGTTTGAGACCAGTCTGAGCAAGAGCGAGATCCCATCTCTAAAAAAAATACAAAACTAGATGGGCATTGTGGCAGGTGCCTGTAGTCCCAGTTACTGAGACACTGAAGCAAGAGGATCACTTGAACCCAGGAGTATGAGGTTGCTGTGAGCTAGGCTGCGCCCAAGGCACTCTAGCCTGGGCAACAGAGTAGACTGTCTCAAAAAAATAAATAAAATAAAATAAGTCAAAGCAAGTGTTTATACCCTGATCAAAGTCAGAAAACCCACAAGACAGAAAATGCCAATATGCAGAAAGCAGCAGAAGAGAGCAGATGTGCAGGAAGAGCAGAGAGAAGCGATGACCTAGTGCCACCCGCGACTAAGAAAATGGCTTCAGGTACTGACTTTCCGAATAGCTGATATACGTCCCTGTGCCCTTGCAGTGAGTTCGCAGTGTACTTTAGCCAGTATGTATGAGCTGCTAGTCTTCGTCATTAAATGAGCCCTAAAATGTTCACTAAGTATAATAGGAGCCAACAAGAAAAAGCATATTCAAACACGGTAACAGAGGCAAGTTGAATAAAAGGACTATAAGAGAACCTCCATAAGTTGACCACCCAAGAGACTGTAACAAACTGGAGATGGTTTTGGAGATAATCAACATATGGAGGTGATCGACATAAGGAACAAGCTCTACTGTACTGATACATGCTTGTGGATGTCCTATAAAAATTAGGTCATCTTAAGGATCAATGTAGGGTGGTGGTCAACTATAGAGATTCTCCTCTACTCCATTTACAAAGAGGGACAGAAGCCAGGTGTGATAATTCATGCCTATAATGTCAGCACTTTAAGAGGCTGAGGCACAAGGATCACTTGAGGCCAGGAGTTTGAGACTAGCCTGGGCAACATAGCAAGACTTTGTCTATACAAAAAATTAAAAACTTAGCCAGGTGTGGTAGCATGTACCTTTCATCCCAGCTATTCAAGAGGCTGAGGCAGGAGGATTGCTTTAGCCCAGGAGTTAGAGGTTAAAGTGAGCTATGATTATGACACTGCACTCTAGCCTGGGTGATGGAGCCTGTCTAAAAATAAATGAAAAATTAAACTTAAAAATTGTTTTAAAAGGGGGACAGATTATAAGGAAATCAAAAGAGAATGGGTCTGGCATCAGCATGGAGATGTTACCATCCTACAGCTGAAAGAGTAAAGGGTAGGAGCCTCTATCTTAGTCTGGAGACAGCAGAGACTTCTGATGAGTTTTGGTCACAGGTAGATGGGTACTACCAACCCCCAGCAACCCAGCAGGAAGGGAGCCAAAAGAATAAATATCCTGAACTTCCACTTCTCCGGCCCTCCTTTACTTTGTAGACATCAAAACTATGAGAAGACAGATGGCAAAAGAGTCAGTGACACAGTGAATGGCTGGGGAGGGGCCGAGAGCAGACCTGGGCAGCCTAATGGAGACCATCTAGCATACAAGGTAACTTCTGACCACATGTACAGGGAAAGTCTAGCTCTCTTCTCCTAGCCCCTGGGTCACCTCTTTTTAGCCCACCTACTAAACTGGGGTGGAGAAAACACAACTGAAATCCAAACTTATCCAAGTCAAGTTCAGTTTACTTTACAGATGAGTACCTTTCATTACAAAATAGCATCAATTTGTCAGTCATAGATAAGTTGGTCATGGATTTTCTTTAGAATTTAGAGCCAGATGTTCTAATCTATCTACTTATTAGCACATATGGATACAAATCTATGGAAAGCCCATTTCACTCACTTACCTACAGAATCTCCAAGCAAGGGTCTTCCCTTCTACTTCACTTCCGGCTCCCCCAGAGAACCTTAGGCAATGATTCTCCATCTAGGGGGAGAAAGCATCACATGATCACTGAATGAGAAAGTTGTCTCTCTCTCTCAAACTTCAACCTCCTTAGAGGACAGAGACCACATAAATTAGAGGTTTTATTAGGAAGAGAAGGCTCAGAAAAGCAAAATTGTAACTTAACAATATTATATTTCCTTCCAATGCACCAACAATCCTAATGAGAACATGTCTGATCTCAAGTTTTGGTGGAAACTTGGCACAAGAAGGTCGTATGTTCCAGAACCACCCCCGTGGCTCCAGACTGTCCTTGCTCTGCAGTAGAGCCCTCTTGGGGCAGGCACTAGCAGCCCCAGGGAGCCTGATTGCCTGTCACCACAGTGGCCTGTTTTTGATGAGCAGATAAGATTGGTGACAGGGCCTATCATCTTCAGGTCATGGTTAGAAGCCCCACATCACTGACTCATCGTGAAAGCTGCTCCTTCTAGAGATGGTGAGAAACGAGTGGGTACAATCAACCCACCTCTTCCTAGATGAAAGCTGCCTCACAAACGCCACCTCAACACATCTGGCATGCGTGAATCAGTGCAGATTCCTGTGGTGAGGAGAGGGGGAGGCTGCTGGGAAGGAACCTAAACTCAGAGGCTCAGAGAGCGTTAGGCCCCCACTATGACAAAACAGAAAATAGCCTGAAAATGCTACTTTTAAGTTGCCAATTATAATCGTAGGGTCTCAAAGCATAAGAAAGGGGTCCTTCACATCACACTGATGAGCTGGGGCCACACGAATGTTAACATTCACCCTTCATAGACGAGAACCTTTCTGTGGAAATATGCTATTTCTATACAAGGTTATACTACTGAAGTTTTTCACCTGCCCATGATGAGCCAACGCTCCCAATACCCAGAGACTTTCAGTTATCACTATTTCCTACTCATGAGTACTTACATGGAGGGGCTGATGAGTAGAATTGGTCTGCACGCCTTCCTAATGCTCAGTGTTAAATCATCACTCACATCGCCATGATCACTGTCCCAAAGAGCCAGGAATGTGGCCAAAGCCAGGTGCTGTAGAAGAGCACGGCTAATGGTGATCTTGGCAAGCCACCAAGGAGATCAGTCTAAACAAAACAATGGTCACCCAGAGTTACAGGTCAACAGGACCCAGTGAGCTAAATTCTGTGCCTTCCCTGGGGGGTTTTCCCCTGGAAAATGAAAAAGGATCAAACCAAGGTGATTGAAGGGACTAAAGACATGGAGGACTACAGCCGCAGACGGCATTTAGTATTAACTCTGGCTTCTGTTAGGGTAAATAAAAATAGAAGAATTCCCTGGTTGATAAATCTGCAAGCTCCAGAAATTGCATTGTGTGTGCCCAGTGGCATATTCTATTGCGGAGAATAAAGAAGGGAATTGGAGAGAAGCGTGCCAACCAGGCTTTAGCCCCAAGTTCCAATCTGTAAGATCGGATTGTGTTGTCCATTGCATCTTACATTTGAAACTAAAAGTGCTCCCCGATCTAGCAGAAAATCTATTAGCATTTTCTTTGAACTGACCTCTTGAGTGAAAAGGACAGATTGCAAGAGAGTATTTGCATTATCATTTTTTAATATAAAATTATAACTATAAATACAAATGTTTAGACATAGATGCATAGAAAGATGATTAGAAGAATGTTGCATTGTTATCTCTGGATGGTAGCTGTTCAGGGGACTTGATAATTTTCAGCATGGTTTGATTTTCTACAGTAAAGATGTATCATCTTCATAAACAGAAAAAAAAATTATTATTAATGATTTTCTTTAGACAAATCAGAAATCAGCAATATTTGGAGATTCTATTATAAAAGAGGAGAATAAACATTTATTCAATGCCTTCCTTCACTCCAGACTGTTTGGCAAAAAATGAACTTTGTGAATTATTATTTTTCTTATTTTATAGATAAGAAACAAAAGTGCAGAGATCTCTATCAATGTTATCAACCTTTCAGCAAAGCAGAACTCCTAGAAGCAGGCTACCCTTCCCTTCAGCTTGAAAAAGAATCCCAGGGAAAGAGGAAGTTTGGGGTGGGACTGTCTCTCAAAGTCCCCACTGAGCATCAGTCAGACTAATGGCAGAGCCGGGTATTACAGGCAAAGCAGAGACTATTGCCCACCTTGCAGAATTGTGGCCAAAACGAAAAGAGAGTGAGACATTTTGTGATGGAGGAGTAACATGTCATCCGTGTTTTGGGAACGTCTGAAAGGAAGACAGCAGACCCATTATCTGAGGTTGAGTTGAAGGTCACCCCCCATCAAAACGCAGAGCTAAGAATCAGGATTACACAGAAATCACTTGAAGTAGCCGAGCTTCTCTGGGCCTCAGTTTCCTCAGCTATAAAGCAAACGGATTTGCCTAGAAAATCTTCAAAATCCTTTCCAATTCTAGAAATCTACAATCCAGGATCTAATTGCAACCATTGCTTCTCTCAGATTCATTCAACAATTGCCCCAGCACGTTCAACTGGTCCACCAGACATTGCTTCAGGGCCTAAAATTACGTGTGCTAAGGCAGAGATGTAATATCGCTTTTGTAATCTGCGTAGGATTTTGCTACCTCCTTAGCTTTGTTTCATAACCCACAATTATCTTTGAAAAACAGACGTCTATTTATGCTCTCATCTATGCCCCAGATGAGTCCAATCCCATATTCTCTTTCTTAATACAAGAGAAAAAAATCCCAAAATCTCAGATGGGAGTCAGGATAACTCAGGAGATTTGGCAGTATACGCCTGGAATCTTTCCCACTGGGTCCCACATACTTTATTTCTTAAGAGCTGCTTTTGTAAGGCAGGCAAAAAAGGCTAAGTAAATACTAAGAATTTATATAAATGCTTTTTGTGAATTAAACAGAATTCTGTGTCTGGAAGGCAAGCAGTAGAGTGATTTGGTTCTCCTACTGATACCGGAATTTCAGGCTCTTGGTCTCGGCGATTCGAAGAAGGAATCGACGGACCACAATAGTGGTGGTAAGTTAGGATTTATTTATAGGAAAGAATTATAAGTAGAGGAGGATTTAGTTATAGGAAAGAATTATA
>CAUYRH010162821.1:0-16358 GCA_963574655.1 Perodicticus potto | reverse complement strand
GCACCCACAGATCAGAAATGAAATGAGCACCATTTCCCTTCTTTCCCTGGAGATTTGATCCCTTTCTCAAGGAGAGAGTGTGGTTCTTTAGATAGAACTCTGGTCAGTGGCTCGGCACCTGCGGCTCAATGGGCTAAGGCGCCAGCCATGTACACCTGAGCTGGTGGGTTCAAATCCGGCCCCGGCCTGCCAAACAACAATGACGGCTGCAACCAAAAAATGGCCGGGCATTGTGGCGGGTGCCTGTAGTCCCAGCTACTTTGGAGGCGGAGGCAGGAAACTCGCTTGAGCCCAGGAATTGGAGGTTGCTGTGAGCTGTGATGTCACAGCACTCTGTCCAGGGTGACAGCTTGAGGCTCTGTCTCAAAAAAAAAAAAAAAAAAAAAAAGAACTCTGGTCAGAGAAGTGAGAGGCATGCATTCTAGTCCTGATTTTGCCACTAATTTCCCACATGACTTTGAAGAACTTACTTCTGTTCTCTGTGTCTAAGTTTCATTCATCCTTTCAGGATGGTTGGGGGAATGATGTATATGAAAGTGCTTTGAAAAGGAAAGAGCACTGTATAAAAGGCAGTCAAGGTGGGGACGAGTATTACTAATATTCCCAAGGGGCACCTCATACCCCCCCACCTCCCCCATTAAAAAGAAACTCCAGCTCTCTGAATTCCTAATCTCATGACAACAAACAATTGCCTCAGTCCTCGGGGTCTGTTATTTCTCCATATGCCTACAGTGTTTTCCAGAGCTAAAGACAGTCTCTCTTCCTGTCCTTTGGGCTCTGCTGTGTTCACCACTTAGTAGGAGTAGGCTGGGGCGGGATGTGGGTTGGGCCTTCCGAAACACCTCTGTCCCTTCTGTTCCTCAGAGCCTAGAGCCTCTGGATCCCAGTGAGAAGGCTAACAAAGTCTTGGCCAGAATCTTCAAAGAGACAGAGCTGAGGAAGCTTAAAGTGCTTGGTTCAGGTGTCTTTGGAACTGTGCACAAAGTGAGTGACCCATGGACCCATAGAAGTGGGGAAAGGATTTAGGGTAAAAGGGAAAAACTTTTAGCCAAAGGCTGACCTGGGGAGAATGACCTAGGCTGACTCCTGCCCCAAACTTCCCAGGGAGTGTGGATCCCTGAGGGAGAATCTATCAAGATTCCAGTCTGCATTAAAGTCATTGAGGACAAGAGTGGACGGCAAAGTTTTCAAGCTGTGACAGATGTAAGTGAAAGAAGGGAGCTCTGGGCTCAGTGCCTGTAGCACAGTGGTTATGGCACCGACCACATGCATTGAGGTCGGTGGGTTTGAGACTGACGGGTTTGAACCTAGCCTGGGCCAGCTAAACAACAATGACAACTGCAACAAAAAAAAATAGCCAGGTGTTGTGGCAGGTGCCTGTAGTCTCAGCTACTTGGGAGGCTGAGGCAAGAAATCACTTAAGCCCAAGAGTTTGAGGTTGCTGTGAGCTGTGACGCCATGGCACTCTACCAAAGGCAACATAGTAAGCCTCTGAATAAAAAAAAAAAAGATAGGAAAAGAAAGGAGCTCTGTATGCCACTAGGAGAGAAGACAACATTAGCTAGTCATGTAGAAGCATGGCCCTGTGTTAAGCCATGTTAGCCATGTCGATGTGCTTGACCGCTGGGGGGCCCTGGTCTGGCTGTGCCATGTGCAGACGATGTGAATCTGTTTGTTTCCTGGATAACACCTCTTGTGTCTCTTAGCATATGCTGGCCATTGGCAGTCTAGACCATGCCCACATTGTACGGCTGCTGGGACTATGCCCGGGATCATCTCTGCAGCTTGTCACTCAATACTTGCCCCTGGGTTCCCTGCTGGATCATGTGAGACAACACCGGGGAGCACTAGGGCCACAGCTGCTTCTCAACTGGGGAGTGCAAATTGCAAAGGTGAGGAGCCTGGAGGAGCTCTACGATACAAACTGCCCAGCTGGGCTGGGCACAGTGGCTCACGCCTATAATCCTAGCACTCTGGGAGGCCAAGACAGGTGGATTGCCTGAGCTCACAGGTTCAAGACCAGCCTGAGCAAGAGCGAGACCTCATCTCTAAAAAAATAGCCGGGCATTGTGGCGGGCACCTGTGGTCCCGGCTACTTGGGAGGCTGAGGCAAGAGAATCCCTTAAGCCCAAGAGTTTGAGGTTGCTGTGAGCTGTGACACCACGGCACTCTACCAAGGGTGACATACTGACACTCTGTCTCAAAAAACAAAACTGCCTGGCTGGGGCAGGAAGGCTGAAGTTCTGAGACATATCTTCGGGTTTGGGAGGATTCTAGATCTCAATGACTGACTGATTTCCCCCAACCCTGAGAATACTTTCTTCCCTGTAGGGTATGTACTACCTTGAGGAGCATGGTATGGTACATAGGAACCTGGCTGCCCGAAATGTGCTACTCAAGTCACCTAGTCAGGTTCAGGTAGCAGATTTCGGTGTGGCTGATCTGCTGCCGCCGGATGATAAGCAGCTACTACATAGTGAGGCCAAGGTAAGGTGACAGAAAGGGCTGGGTAAGGAGGTGGGAGTGGAGTGAAGCATGGGGTTAGGGAGAGGGCAGTGGTTTCCTTCAGAGGCAGGCAGATCCTTCATGCCTCATGGTAAGTTCATGAAGGAAAACTAGAGATGTCAAAAATTTAAGTTCAGAGAGAAACAAAGAAAAGAGTGATAAGAGAATTTGGGGCTTGGAAATGCTAAGAAAGTGTGTAGAAATCAACTGATGACAACTTTATCTTTAATCTTCAGACTCCAATTAAGTGGATGGCCCTTGAGAGTATTCACTTTGGGAAATACACACACCAGAGTGACGTCTGGAGCTATGGTCAGTGTATCTCAGTGCCCTCCACACCATCAGTGGTCCAATTTTGAAATTGCCTGTGAGACCCCTTTTCTTTTTTCTTTGTTTTGTAGTGACAGTCTCACTTTATCACCCTTGGTAGAGTGCTGTGGCATCGTAGCTCACAGCAACCTGAAACTCTGGGGCTTAGGAGATTCTCTTGCCTCAGCCTCCCAAGTAGCTGGGACTGTGGTACCCACCACAACACCTGGCTATTTTTTGTTGCAGTTTGGCCAGGGCCGGGTTCTAACCCTCCACTCTCAGTATATGGGGCCAGCGCCCTACTCACTGAGCCACAGGCGCCGCCCGAGACCCCTTTTCTAAGCACTTCAGATCCTTGTGTCAAATCACGTTCTCCTGGGCACAGTGGCTCATGCCTGCAATCTCAGTGCTCTGAGAGGCCAAGGCAGGAGGATCATTTGATCCCAGGAGTTCAAGACCAACCTGAACATAGCAAGATACCCATCTATGCAAATATTCTTTTTAATTATTTAAAAATTAGCCTGGGCTCGGTGCCTGTGGCTCAATGGGCTAAGGCGCCAGCCACGTACACCTGAGCTGGCGGGTTGGAATCCAGCCCAGGCCTTCCAAACAACAATGACGGCTGCAACCAAAAAATGGCCAGGCGTTGTGGCGGGCGCCTGTGGTCCCAGCTGCTTGGGAGGTAGAGGCGGGAGACTCGCTTGAGTCCAGGAATTGGAGGTTGCTGTGAGCTGTAATGCCACAGCACTCTATCTAGGGTGACAGCTTGAGGCTCTGTCTCAAAAAAAAAAAAAAAATTTAAAAAGTAAAAAATAAAAATAAAAATAAAAATTAGCCTGGCACGGTGGCTTATGCCTATAGTCATAAGGCAGGAGGCAGGAGGATCACTTGAGCCCAGGAGTTCAAGATTACAGTGAGCTATGATTATGCTACTGCACTCCAGCCTGAGTAACAGAGCAAGACCCTGTCTCTTAAAAAAAAAAAAAAAAGAAAAAAATTCAGGTTATGTCTTCCTTTCACTTCATGACCATCTCTACCATTTTACCACCTACTAGTCCATTTCTTCCTGTCATCAGGTGTGACAGTTTGGGAGTTGATGACCTTCGGAGCTGAGCCCTATGCAGGGCTACGATTGGCTGAAGTGCCAGACCTGCTAGAGAAAGGGGAACGGTTGGCACAGCCCCAGATCTGCACCATTGATGTCTACATGGTGATGGTCAAGTGTGAGTTACCTGCTGATCCCAGCCATTTTCTGACTTCCCTCTCTACTTGTCTTATGGTTCTATCCCCTTTTATGTCTCTACCTCTAACATTTTACCCCTAGGTTGGATGATTGATGAGAACATTCGACCAACCTTTAAAGAACTAGCCAATGAATTCACCAGGATGGCCCGAGACCCACCCCGGTATCTGGTCATAAAGGTAAGTAGGAACTAAGAGGTATCAAAGAAATTTAGAGAAAGGGGGACTTGGCTGGAACCAGGATCCAGGCTAACAATCACCTGTTCTTATAGAGAGAGAGTGGGCCTGGAATAGCACCTGGGGCAGAGCCCCCTGCTCTGACAGACAAGGAACTGGAAGAAGTGGAGCTGGAGCCAGAACTAGACCTAGACCTAGACTTAGAAGCAGAGGAGGACAATCTGGCAACCACACTGGGCTCTGCCCTCAGCCTACCCACTGGAACACTTAATCGACCACGTGGGGTAAGATACCTCCTAAGTAATTACCCAATTCTCTACACTCTGAGCCCTCATGAACTCTACAGACACCCAGGCCCCCTATGGTAAGAGTAGATTCTCCCTTCATCTTAAAACTTTTCCTTACTTTTTTCATCCTAGAGCCAGAGCCTTTTAAATCCATCATCTGGATATATGCCCATGAACCAGGGCAATCTTGGGGAAGCTTCCCAGGTAAGATCTGTTGATGACAGGCTGGGTCTTAGGATCAGAATGATAAGGTTATGTGGTAGGCATTAGAAACCTTTGAGGTTTAGGCTGGGCAAGGTGGCTCACGCCTGGAATCCCAGCCCTCTGGAAGGCTGAGGTGGTTAGATTGCTTGAGCCCAAGGGTTCAAGACCAGCCTAAGCAAAAGCAAGACCCTGTCTCTGCTAAAAAAATAGAAAAATTAGCCAAGTGTGGTGGTATATTCCTATAGTTCAAGCTCCTTGGGAGGCTAAGGTAAGAGGATGACGTAAGCCCAAGAGTTTCAGGTTACTGTGAGCCATGATGACACCACAGCACTCTACCCAGGGCAACTGAATGAGACTCTGAGGTTTAATCATTGTCTACAAAAAAGAAGGCATTCAACTATTCAATCGCCTTCTTTCCTTGTCTCTATATAAATCTTCTTGTATTATTTTCTGTTTGTTTTCATCTTTAGGATTTTGCAGTTTATGGAGGTAGTGAAAGGTATCCCCGTCCAGTTTCTCTGCATCCAATACCACGGACACACCTGGCATCAGAGTCCTCAGAAGGCCATGTGACAGGCTCTGAAGCTGAGCTCCAGGAGAAGGTGTCAATGTGTAGGAGCCGGAGCCGGAGCCGGAGCCGGAGCCCGCGGCCCCGTGGAGACAGTGCCTACCATTCCCAGCGCCATAGTCTACTTACTCCTGTCACCCCACTCTCCCCACCAGGGTTAGAGGAAGAGGATGTCAACGGTTATGTCATGCCAGATACACACCTCAAAGGTGCCTAATCTTCCTAGGGCTTTCCTCAATTATTCTTTTAATCCTTCCTTTTTATTTATTCTTTTTTTTGAGACAGAGTCTTACTTTGTTGCCCTTGATAGAGTGCTGTGGCATCACAGCTCACAGCCACCTTAAACTCTTGGGCTTAAGCAATTCTCTTGCCTCAGCCTCCCAAGTAGCTGAGACTACAGGATCCCACCACAACACCAAGCTATTTTATGGTTGTAGTTGTCACTGTTGTTTGGCAGGCCCGGGCTGGATTCGAACCTGCCAGCTCTGGTGTATGTGGCTGGTGCCCTACCTGCTGAGCTACAGGTGCCGAGCCTAATCCTTTCTCTTAATTCTTTTGTGTTCTCTGATCACATGCCTCTGTATTCATTTCTTAAAAATTTCCTCCCCCTTGGCTTGGCGCCCATTGCACAGTGCTTATGGTGCCAGTCATATACACCGAGGGTGGGGAGTATGAACTCAGCCTGGGCCAACTAAACATCGAGAACTACAACACAAAATAGCTGGGCATTGTGGTGGGCACCTGTAGTCTCAGCTGCTTGGGAGGTTGAGGTAAGAGAATCGCTTAAGCCCCAAGAGTCTGAGGTTGCTGTGAACTGTGACGCCACGACAGTCTACCAAGGGCGACATAGTGAGACTCTGTCTTAAAAAAAAAAAAAATGTACTCCCATTCTCGGCTGCCTCTTACCATCATGTCCTCCACGTACCTAGCTTCTTTTCTCAACCCGTAGGTACTCCCTCCTCTCGAGAAGGCACTCTTTCTTCAGTGGGTCACAGTTCTGTCCTGGGTACTGAAGAAGAAGATGAAGATGAGGAGTATGAATACATGAACCGGAGAAGGCACAGTCCACCTCATCCCCCCAGGCCAAGTTCCCTCGAGGAGCTGGGTTATGAGTACATGGATGTGGGATCAGACCTCAGTGCCTCCCTGGGTAGCACACAGAGTTGCCCACTCCACCCTGTGCCCATCATGCCCACTGCTGGCACAACTCCAGATGAAGACTATGAATATATGAATCGGCGACGTGGTGGAGGTGGTCCTGGAGGGGAATATGCAGCCATGGAGGCCTGCCCAGCAACTGAGCAAGGGTATGAAGAAATGAGAGCTTTCCAGGGGCCTAGCCACCATGCCCCCCATGTTCATTATGCCCGCCTCAAAACTCTACGTAGCCTAGAAGCTACTGACTCTGCCTTTGATAACCCTGATTACTGGCATAGCAGACTTTTCCCCAAGGCTAATGCCCAGAGAACATAACCCCTGCTCCCTGAGATACTCAGGGAGCATTTGATGGCAGCTAGTGTCTCTAGAGGGTACCCCTACTTCTCCCTACTTCCTCTTCCTCTTTTAGAGGTCTTAGCCCTACTTCGCCAGTCCTAGACAATTCCACTCAGCCTTTGGAGGCTTGTAAACACTTTGACAAAAAATTCTTGTGATACGTAGGTACCTGTGCACTTTCTTCTCTTTCCCAACACCGGGAAAGAAGGTTTTTCCCTGTTTTGTGTGTTTTCTCAATCTCATTCCTCAGCCTCCTCATGGGGACTTCTGGATATATGAAGGATTATTCTCCCTGTCCGTTTATCTCAGGCTCTAACTTATTGGGACTAGGTTCAGAAAGAGGAATGGGAGGAAACCCGGGAGAGGAAAGCAAAATTTTAACGTATGACTCTTAATGTCTTAGAAAGACCAGGAAGCTTAAAAGTTTGTCACGTGCAGAAAGAGGTTAGGAATACATATTGATTCCTGTTATTGAACACTATGAGCTAGGCATCATGTTAAACTAATCCTATGCTATCTCATCCTTAAAACAATTCTGTGAGATACATATTATTCCATTATGCATATAAGGAAAGTGAGCCTTAAAGAAACTAAGTAATTTTTTTTTTTTAGAGACAGACTCTCGCTTTGTTGCCCTTAGTAAAGTGCTATGGCTTCACAGCTCACAGCAGCCTCCAGCTCCTGGGCTTAGGCAATTCTCTTATCTCAGCCTCCAAAGTAACTGGGACTACAGACGCCTGCCACAACGCCCAGCTATTTTTTTGTTGCAGTTCGGCCACGGCTGGGTCTGAACCCGCCACCCTCGGTATATGGGGCGGGCACCTCACTGAGCCACAGGTGCCGCCCCCTTTTTTTTTTTTTTTTTTTGAGAAAGAGTCTTACTATGTCACCCTGGGTTGAGCGCTGTGGCATTACAGCTCACAGCAACCTACGACAATTGGGCTTAGGCGATTCTCTTGCCTCAGCCTCCTGAGTAACTGGGACTACAGGCGCCCGCCACAACACCCAGGTATTTTTTGTTGTTGCAGTTTGGCCTGGGTGGGTTTAAACCTGCCACCCTCAGTATATGGGGCCGGCACCCTGCTGACTGAGCCACAGGCACTGCCCAAGAGACTAAGTAAATTAAGCAGCAGGTCCAGGACTCAAAATCTTTCTAATTCCAGTGCACACCTCCTACTATAAGGTGTCAAGGAAAATTGATGTAAGTCAGAGCCCTTGTAAGGGTCATTGTTTTCTTACTTTTGCACTGAATGAAGTCTAACTCCCAACAACCACATCCTCCTCCTGTGTCCAGACCTCTCATCTCAGGATGTGGCAGGCGGGGGGGTGGGGGTCAAAAGGAATAATAACAAAATATCTTTGGGTAAACCATAACCTACATGTGCTATAAATGATCTCCACTCCGTACTCACAACGGTCCCCAAGATCCACTTTTAGGAGTTATTCTCATTCAGCAATGAGAAGCTTCCAGATGGGACAGAAAGAAGACCCAGCTTCAGACCTCTGTTCCCTTGGATGGAGAACTGGGGGAAAATGTATGTTGTTATTGAAGTTTTTTGTTTTGTTTTTATATGTGTCTGAATAAAAATGCAACAGCTTTTTTCAGGTTCCTGTCTGAAACACAATTGGTGTGTTAAATGAGACACTGCCCCCTTTCTCTGCTCTTCAACTGTAGTTAGCTAACTTTCTCAATTTTTTTTAATTTTTATTATTATTTTGTTTTTCGAGACAGTCTCACCTTGTGGCCTCAGTAGAGTACTGTGACATCATTGCTCACAGCAACCTCTAACTCTTGGGCTCAAGGGATCCTCTTGCCTCAGCCTCACAAGTAGCTGGGACTACAGGCGCCCGTCACACCTGGCTATTTTTAGAGACAGAGTCTTGTTCCTTGCTCAGGCTGGTCTGGAACTCCTGAGTTGAGGGGATCCTCCAGCCTCCACCTCCACGGAGTGCTAGGCTTACAGGCACTAGACACCCCAGCCCTCTCCAGCCCTAGTTTTACTTTTATGTACATATAGCATAGTCCTCTTTATTTTACTTTATTTTTTTGTTCTGAGACAGAGCCTCAAGCTGTCACCCTGGATAGAGTGCCGTGGCATCACAGCTCACAGCAACCTCCAACTCCTGGGCTTAGGCGATTCTCCTGCCTCAACCTTCCGAGTAGCTGGGACTACAGGCACCCGCCACAACGCCCAGCTATTTTTTGGTTGTAGCCGTCATTGTTTGGCGGCCTGGGCTGGATCGAACCCACCAGCTCAGGTGTATTATGTGGCTGGTGCCTTAGCCGCTTGAGCCACACTCCTCTTTGTTTAAAGGTTTTATTGGGGGGGCGGTGCCTGTGGCTCAGTGAGTAGGGCACTGGTCCCATATACCGAGGGTGGCGGGTTCAAACTCTGCCCCTGCCAAACTGCAACAAAAAAATACCCGGGTGTTGTGGCCGGCGCCTGTAGTCCCAGCTACTCGGGAGGCTGAGGCAAGAGAATCTCCTAAGCCCAAGAGCTGGAAGGTGCTGTGAGCTGTGATATCACAGCACCCTACCGAGGGCGACAAAGTGAGTCTCTGTCTCTCTCTAAAAAAAAAAAAAAAAAAAGGTTTTACCGGGAATCTACAGAGCAGCCAAGTGGGAATAAGAAAACAAAACCAAAAACCTAACGTGCTTGGTGAAGTTCAAGTATAGACTGTGTCCGTTAAAGGCATAAGACTGAAACCTCCAGAAGCTTAAGAAAAGAAAAAAACGGTCAGTGCCTGTGGCTCAGTGAGTAGGGCGCCAGCCCCATATGCCGGAGGTGGCGGGTTCAAACCCAGCCCCGGCCAAAAACTGCAAATAAATAAATTAAAAAAAAAAAAAAGAAAAGAAAAAAACAGCATCAGGGAACTTGTTTTTCTTTTTTCTTTGAGTCTCACTGTCACCGTTCGTAGAGTGCTGTGGCTGGCGTCTTAGCTCACAGCAACCTCAAACTATTGGGCTCAAGAAAGAGATCCTCCTGCCTCAGTTTTTCTAGAGTAGAGTTCGGGGGTCTCGAACTCCCAAGCTCAGGCGATCTACCCGCCTTGGCCTCCCAGAGTGCCAGATTGTAGGAGTGCGCCACCGCGCCTGGGCAGCTCTTAACACTTCATTCAGCTGCCATCCAATGCCATCCTACTTCATTTTAAGTCCAGCCCCTAGAGTAAGGAGGCCTTTAAGTGAATAAGCCCTGCAGAGTCTGCCTACCCAGGTAGCCCCTGCAACCAGCGCCCTTGGTCGGCTTCCACACCTGCTCTGCCCCTTCGCATTCTCCCAGCATTGGAGCGCGACTGGACTGGCTCGGCCGGTCCCGCCAGCTGAACCAGGTATGTAAAGAAGGGCGCACCCAGCCTCGGCGCCCTAAGGGTAGACATCGCCCACCCGGCTCGGCTCCACCCAGCTCCACCCTACCGCACCGCCTCTAAACCCAACTCCCCGCCGTAGCTCCGCCCCTCTATTACGGGCTTGCGCCCGGCGCTCGGGGTGGAAGGGGTTTTTCCGGGAGAGACCACGCGTCCCCTCATGCTCCCCAACGGCTCCGCCTTCCCGCCGGAGCCTGACCCTTCCCAGCGTGCCCGGCGATTCCGGCGTGCAAGACCTTTGGAGGGCAAGGCCCCAGGGCCTGGCGCAGGAGCGCGGGGGACACACTGGGAATTGTAGTTCCCGCGTCCACGAAGGCGACCGGAGGCCGGCGGCGGGGAGGACTCGTTGTCCCGGCGTGCCCCGCGCCCCAGTCCGCGCGCTCGCAGCTTCCAGCCCTCGCCTGTCTGCCCGCTCCCTTGCTTGCTCGCGCTTTCGCTCGCTTTCTCCTCGGGGGTCGAGGCGGCTCTGATCGCAGCCTGTGGCTGGGAAGTGAGACAGGCGGCGGCTCAGGGAAAACCAGGCTGTAGTGGTAGTGGTGGTAAGAAGATGTCGGGCGAGGACGAGCAGCAGGAGCAAACTATCGCCGAAGACCTGGTCGTGACCAAGTATAAGATGGGGGGCGACATCGCCAACCGTGAGTGCGGCCTCGGGGGTCCGGGAATCGAAGCTGAGAGGGAGAAGTGCCAGGCTGGCTCCGGAGGGGCCGGAACGGCGGGGTCATGCGGAGACAGAACTGCTGAGGGGCCCTCAGTGGCCCCCGGGGGGTCGCATGCTGGGAAGACTTAGTGTCGCGCCTGGGACCTGGGCGGCCAGGCCTGGGCTGGAGTCTGGAGCTTCGGGCCGGCGACCGGGACGAGCGCAGGCAGGGTATCCCTGCAGCCTCCCACCCTAGGCCGTTGGTCAGGAGGCACAGCGCGTCTCTGCTACCCTTAAGTCCGGATTTCTGCCTCCCCTGATTATGGCATCGGCGAGGCCACCTCGAAAAGGAAGCGCCCCTGTGCCTTGTCGCGACTCTGGGGCATCAGGAGCCCAGCCGGCACGTGTTGCTGGGTCCCCATGTGGATCGCTGGCTCCCTTATTCTTCCACTACGGTCCCTGACACCAGCCTCCCACCACGTGTTTGCCGAGTCTTCCCTTCTTCAACTCTTACCCTGGTGGGGACCCCACCTTCTACCCTAGGGCCAGCTCAGGGGACCGTTGGAGGGCACTCCTGGAGCTCCTAACATAAATCTAGGAGATATGTGTGGCTTTTCTTGGAGTTGTTCCTTCCTGTCACTCCCATCTGCACATAGTCATAGTCAGCCTTCAGATTTGTTCCAAATGACTTGACAACTAGAGGAATGTTTTTGGTCCCTCCTTTTACCCCAGGTAGAGGCAGGCTTGTGAAGAGTCCTGGGAAAGGAAGAATTGATTTTAGGATTGTCATAAGTCATCCTTATTCGAGCCATGCTCTTTTCTCAGCAGTTGTCTGCAGTGCTGGACAGATGTCTCACTTTCTATTTTCTTTTTCCAATTCACCTTTCCATTTTAAAACTCAGGGAGATAGGAACTTTTTCTCCTTAGGTGTTTGAGTGGTTTTGACAGTAAAGATCACTGGGAGGAGGTATTTAGGATGCCTTTGGTCCTACCTTCCAGCTTCCAGAGGATCATCAAAACAGAAATCAAAAATCAAACCTGAAGTTGAGGACAGATCAGGGTGAGGGCATGAAAAGACTAATGCTTTATAACACAATGAACATTTAGTATAGTCTCCTCATTTTTGCTGCCCTTTAGTATTTAGTATCATGTTAGTGGTTTGAATCAGAAAAAAAATTTTTTTTTTCTTGCAATTTGTAATTTGAGGCTCTTATGACCTCAGGTATAAGTTTTGAAACTTTGGGATCACGTACATGCTTCTTTGTGATCTATTTAAAGTTATAAGCCATGGGCCCTCTTGGCTTATACACTTGTTTGTGAGGAAATAAGTGTACATAAATTGAGATTACTAAACACCTAATTACAGTGTCTGAGAAGGGAAGACAGAAATATTTTAACAGTGCGTCAGTTTCGAGTCAGCAGTTGTGTCTACCTTCCTGTTGTCCCTGATGCCTATAAATTTTTTCTAATCATCTTTGCATGTATGTGGAATATCTTGGCTAGAGCGCCCTGAAGTTCATAACTCTGGCCTAACACACTTAAAGTATTTTCTTTGTAAAGCCTGAGGCCTTTCCTTGGGAGAAAGATTGTGTATAAACCACTTGTCACATATTGTAAGAAAGAGAAGGGCATGTTGACCTCTTTTATTTTAGGAAAGGAAGGTAAAAATTAGAGATTTTATATTCTAAGAGGCAAAACTTGTTTCCTCTTTCAGTCTCAGGGCAGAGGCACTAAGGGAGTATTAGAAACTCTTTTGACTCCAACTTCTAGGTATTACTTGGGTGGTAACCGGACAGTGAGTACACGCAAGGCTGATATGGTGGGATTCTGTCCCCAGGGGTACTTCGGACTTTGGTGGATGCATCCAGTTCAGGTGTATCAGTACTGAGCCTGTGTGAGAAAGGTGATGCCATGATTATGGAAGAGACAGGGAAAATCTTCAAGAAAGAAAAGGAAATGAAGAAAGGTAAAAAAAACAAAAAGTCCTTCACTAATTTCCCAAGTTTAACCCTTGTTTGGTTCTATGTGAGATTTTTGTTTTTGTTTTTTTTTCATTATAAAGATATACCCCCTACTCCAGTACCCTAATAAATCCCAAAATTTCTGAATATTTTCTGGTTGAGATATCTGGAAATTTGGAATAGCAAGCGCAATATAAGCAGTTTCCTACCCAATCTGAGGAAACTTAAGCAAGACCATGAAAAAAAATCCTTCCATTTTCCTGAAGAACAACAGGGCTCCCAGGAGAGAGCAAAGCAGTAAGGCTGATGACTCTTTCTTTACAGGTATTGCCTTTCCCACCAGCATTTCAGTAAATAACTGTGTATGTCACTTCTCCCCTTTGAAGAGTGACCAGGACTATATTCTCAAGGAAGGTGACTTGGTAAAAATGTAAGGTTAAACCATTTTAAGGCATTTGTCTTTTTCTAAAACATTTACATAGTGCTGATTCCTAACACAGTACTCTGGTCATGCCTTTTAGTGACCTTGGGGTCCATGTGGATGGCTTCATCGCCAATGTGGCTCACACTTTTGTGGTTGATGTAGCTCAGGTAGGTGGCCTGCATTTGATCTCTGTTCAACCTTGGGGTGTGGAGGGGAGTGCACTGCCATTTGTCTCTTACCCTGACACCACATAAGTTTTTAGAGAGTTTCTAGAGAAACAAAAAGAGAAAGGTTTTTTTTCTCTCCTTTTCATTGCCTGGCCTTTGCATATGGATACACAGATAGGTAATAACTAAATGGCCAGCTGAGTTAGCAGGCTTTCCAGGAAGACACTGATTGCATATCCTTTTCTACAGGGGACCCAAGTAACAGGACGGAAAGCAGATGTCATTAAGGCAGCTCACCTTTGTGCTGAAGCTGCCCTACGCCTGGTCAAACCTGGTAACCAGGTAAGCTGTTTATCTAACTCCAAAGCTTGATAGAACCAAAGACGTATTAGGCACTATAGCTAATATGTATAAAGCTGCCAACCTAGGCCAGGCGCGGTGGCTCACGCCTGTAATCCTAGCACTCTGGGAGTGTGAGGTGGGTGGATCCCCTGAACTCAGGAGTTCCAGATGAGCTTGAGCCAGAACAAGACCCCATCTCTAAAAATAGTTGGGCATTGTGGTGGGCACTTATAGTCCCGCCTACTTGGGAGGCTCTCTCTTGAGGCAAGAGAATCCCTTGAGCTCAATGAGGTTGCAGTGAGCTGTGAGACCAGGGCATTCTACTGAGGGTGACAGAGTGAGACTGTGTCTCAAAAAAATAAAATAAAGCTGCCATGAGGCAAAAGCTGTATTAATTAGTTTGATGTAAGCATGTCAAATTGTATTAAAAAATCAACACATATCCAACATGTGCATAAATGTATTCATGATCTATGTGTATATGAATTAAAAAAAGAAGAAGAAGCAGATTGCTGTAAACGGAAAAAAAATATGAACTGTAGGTAAATTCATTTTAAGAAACTAAATGTAGGCTTGGAGCCTATCGCTCAAGCAGCTAAGGCGCCAGCCACATACACCTAAGCTGGTGGGTTCGAATCCAGCCCAGGCCCGCCAAACAACAATGACGGCTGTAACCAAAAAATAGTTGGGCTTTGTGGCAGGCGCCTGTAGTCCCACCTACTTGGGATGGAGGCAGGAGAATTGCTTAAGCCCAGGAAGCTGGAGGTTGCTGTGAGCTGTGATGCCACGGCACTCTACCCAGGGCAACAGCTTGAGGCTCTGTCTCAAAAAAAAAAAAAAAAAAAAAAAAAAAACCCAGAAAGAAAGAAACTAAATGTAGGATGAAATGAAAAGGTAGCTATTCACAAGTTATAAACTTTTTGTGTGGCTCCGTACTCAAGCAATTCTTAGTCCTTGCTATGGACAAACTAAGGATCAAAATTTAAATTAACTTTATTATAATAGAAAATCATTGAGTATCCAGAAATCTCCCACATTATTTGGATTATACTTTTCCTAAAGAAAAATAAAGGTCTTAAAACTAAAAAAAATACAAAGTTTATGTTAACCAGTTTGATGAAAATATTTCAAATTGTATATAAAACCAGCACATTGTACCCCATGATTGCATTAATGTACACAGCTATGATTTAATAAAAATAAATAAGTAAAATAAAATAAAGCTGCCAACCTCCTCTATAGTTACCTTACAAAACAAACGGCTTTGTAAAATTAGCCGCACGAGGGTGGCCCCTGTGGCTCAAGGAGTAGGGCACCAGCCCCATATACTGCAGGTGGTGGGTTCAAACCTGGCCCTGGCCAGAAACTACAAATAAATAAATAAATAAAATTTAAAATAAAAATTAGCTGCACGGGTGCCTACTGTAGATAGTTAGTCCATGCTAGGTATATGGAGATATGTAGAGATCCTTCTTTTGTTTATGTTTTGTATATGCATCTTTTCCCAAAATAATATGAGGAAAGTAGCTTATAATAAAACAGATACAATTTTAAAAGCTTTTAGGACAAAAATCTTAAAGGCAGGACAGAGAGAGAGAACAGAACCAGTGAACTGATGCCAAAGAGGCAAAAAGTTAGTTCTCTACTTTGCCAGAGAGTATTAGGAAGCCCAGGGATCATAAAGGTCTCATGAGCTAAAAAAATTAAGCATGTTAGGGTGGCACCTGTGGCTTAGTGAGTAGGGCGTTGGCCCCATATACCGAAGGTGGCGAGTTCGAACCCAGGCATTGTGGTGGGTGCTTGTAGTCCCAGCTACTCGGGGAGGCTGAGGCAAGAGAATTGCCTAAGCCCAAGAGCTGGAGGTTGCTGTGAGCTATGACATCATGCACTCTACCGAGGGCGACAAAGTAACACTCTGTCTCTTAAAAAGACTTAAGCATGTTACATTGTCAGTGGAGAAATCTCTAATAACTTAAATTTCCAAAAGCATTAAAGCATTGTCTTTTTTTCTTTCTCCTTTTCTGTGTTCTCTTGTTCCTCCACTTTTTTTTTTTTTTTTTGATAGAGACAGAGTCTCACTTTATCGCCCTCAGTAGAATGCTGTGGCGTCACATAGCTCACAGCAACCTCCAACTCTTGGGCTTAGGTGATTCTCTTGCCTCAGCCTCCCGAGTAGCTGGGACTATAGGCGCCCACCACAATGCCCGGCTATTAGTTGTTGCAGTTTGGCCAGGGCCAGGTTTGAACCCGCCACCCTCAGTACATGGGGTCAGTGCCCTACCCACTGAGCCACAGGCGCCGCCCTGTTCCTCATACTTTTAATCAATTTGTACTTTATCTCCATTATTATTTAATTACTACATTTTTTTACTTAAGTGTCTTAGTTTCCATATTATGATACCTAACTTCATAAAGGTTTGTTATAAGGCCCTTTGAACAATGCCTGGCATATATAGTAAGGACTTGAATTAGTTGTTATTTTACACATTTTTTAAAATTTACATATTTATTATTATGTATTTTCTTTTTTTTTCTTTTTTTGAGACAGAGCCTCAAGCTGTCACCCTGGATAGAGTGCTATGGCATCACAGCTCACAGTAACCTCCAATTCCTGGGCTCAAGCGAGTCTCTTGCCTCCGCCTCCCAAGTAGCTGGGACTGCAGGCGCCCGCCACA
>CAUYRH010162819.1:0-26641 GCA_963574655.1 Perodicticus potto | reverse complement strand
CTGTGGCAGGAGGTTTGTGTTAACCCAGGTTTTTGTGGTTGCCATGAGCTGGATGTTGCCACGACTTTTTATTCAGAGAAACAGAGTGACAATCATTCGCAAAAAAAAAAAAAAAAAAAAGAAAGAAAAAAAAGTCATATGGGGAAGAGGTGAAAAGGGGAAGATAAAAGGATTTCAACATTTTGCATTTAAAGTGGCCATAGAAGAGTGACCCATTTGGAAATATCTAGTAAGCACTCCCAGTAATGGAAGTGAAGGGCTAATGAAAAAAATAATAATTATACCCCATATTTGGGGATATTCTCCTATAAAGCAGGCACCATGACACTGGTTTGATATTTCTGAAATAGAGAAAATAAAGAAAAAGTAAAACATGGAACCTCTGGGGGTGTGGTCAGAGAGCTGGCAATGAGTGATGAAACAATGAATGGGGGAGAAAACCCGGCAGCAGGATCGGAACCAGGACAGATAAGCATGTGGGCATACCAGGAAGAGCAGGTCTGTGAAGGAGGAAATGAGGTGAAGGAAGAGAGGAAGGAGAGGGGGAAGGGAAGGGAGAGGACGTTTATCAGTAAGGACATCACTGATGGCTTTCAAGGTATTTTAGCCAGTTCTGAGGGATTATCTGATGAGGAAATGGGGGCAACAGGCATACACGTGATTCTTACCCCAGCCTTACATTTTTGTCACCTGGACAACTTTTAACACGTATTTGCCACCAGGCTTCCCTCAGATCAATTAAATCAGAATCGCTGGGGCTGGGGCCTGTGCATTGAGTGTTTTTGAAATCCTCAGGTTTTTCTGTGTGCAACTGGGGCTGAAAATTAATATAGAAAACAAAGAAAATGCCAGCAAGTAGAAGGGAAAAATGGGATGAAAGCTTAAGGGACAAGGACAAGTTACACTGAAAAGTCTCACATTGTGGAGAAGCAGTTTGAATACAGAACAGAGGAATGGGATGGGGGGGTGGGCATTGAGGTGCCGGGGCCAGGAAAGAACTGACCATGATGACTTTCTCTCATTGGATGCATTAGAAGCAGATACCTTAGGTTAGAAAAATCCCTTCCTGTAAAATGCCTGAGTGTTTAAAATAGCTTAAAATAGAAGACCTATAATGATTAGGGATGAATATTATTATTATAGTAATTATAATGATAATGTGAATGCTGGTATTTTATAAAATTAGGTGCTTTACAAATCTTAAATATTTTAGCATCCTCAAGTATTTAAGCAGCTTCAATATTGTATTTAATTAACATAGGGGGTAGGTTTAAAATCTAGAATAAGAACATTATTCATGATTATGTTTTGGATAGATGAGGAAAAAAATTGTGCATTCATTGGCATGTTATTTTCTGTATTTTTTTTTTAATTTGGTTTTGTTTTTAATGAACAGTAAATTTTGTCACCTTCATCTGTGAATGTGCTGATCCCATGAGGGTTAAATGAAGATAAATCAAATTTACTTCCAGTGATCCCCAATTCCAACACTGTTGGATCTTTTTCATTCAGGTCCATCAGAAGTATTTTTCCAGAGTTATCAGGTTCAAAATTCTGTAGTCCAGGATATTTTAATCCCTTATAAAATGTGGAGGAGGAAAAGCAGGCACATTACAAATACAGGAGAACTTCCGTAAGTTGACCACTCAAGGGAGTGTGACAAACCGGTCAGCATGAAGAGGTGGTAACATGAGGAACTAGACCTACTGATGCAGCACTGATACGTACACATGGTGCATGTCCAGTCTATGGAGATTAGGCCAATTTAAGGAGGAGGGCAATGCAGGGAGGTGGTCAACTATGCAGTTTGATTGTACGTCAAATGCTGATGGGAGTAGTGGATAGCATGTGGCTGCTCTGAGCCACAGGGCTGGTCACAGGGCCCACTGGGAAGCCTCTTAGCCAGCTTATGCAATAGGTCCCCAGGGGACTTTGGAAGCCACATGCTCCACCAGGCCACCCCCACACACTCATCAACCTCCTGCACCAAAGTCATATGTGGATCATCTTCTGGTCCTTGAGAAAGATCAAAAATGAAGAGCAGACCCAAGGGGCAATTACTAATTACCTTTAATAATATAAGTAAGCAATACAGAGAGAACGTTGGTTGTGGTTTTTAAACTGTTCTCTGGCAGGTCCTTGGAAGAATCTCAGGGCAGAGGTTTAGAAAAAGTCCAGTGGGGCCAGGGAACTACTCCTTCAATCACAACAACAAAGCTATTGTTTTATATATTGGAGTCCTCCTATATAAGATCTTTCTTGAAATATGCATTCTGCCGTTCTGAAAAGGTTTGCAAGATACAGCTTAAAGGATGACAAGTCCTCCATCTTCCTAAAAGAAAACTAGACTAAATAAGCAAGAATAAGTAAGCAAAGGTTTTTAAATGGTGGGACGACTTATCTATTGTATCCAGTCAACTAACTCCATTACGTTATGTTATGATCCCTAGATTAGAAGGTTGACTCTTTTGTTTTGAACTGTATCACCTACCATAGTGATGTTCATGCAGCAGAGTTTCAACAAACATGGTGGGGTTTATTGTCAAGAACTGGGAACTGTAGGATGACCTATCAACAATTTTAAATCAAAGGGCTTTATTTAAAGGTATAAAAAATTAACAACTGAAATGATTTATAAGGAAATATATATGTGTGTATATATATAAACATATATTTAATTCAGCAAATATTTGAGTATACCAGGTAAAAGCTTCAAAGGATAGACAGTTGAATGGAAACCATTCTTAAATGTATTGAGCTCACAGACAAATTGCTACAATGAAAGACAAGGTAACATAAAAAGTTCAACGTAGACACAAGAACCCAGATATGCACAGAACACATACATCATAATTATAACACTAGTGCAAATGTAGACGGAATTCATTTTTAAAGCCACATGACTGCTCATTTTATTGAAAGGTGGCATTGATATACAAAAGGCCTAAGTGAAAGATTTAAACTGCCTTTCCTAGAAAATGTCCTAAAGCACAGTAAGTGAAAGAAAACACTCACCGAGCTAATGAAAGCCAGACCGTTAGGCAGTATCTCCAAGTCTTCTGAGCCATTTTCTGCCAGAAAGGAAAATAGACAGGGCAGATTGTTTCATGTTATTGCAGGAAGAGCTGATTACCCATTTGTTCATCACTTCTCCTTTGGAAGGAGGACGATATTGATAGGTTTAGAATATTCATTCTCCCATTTATTTTATTATTATTATTATTTTTTTTTTTTTTGTAGAGACAGTCTCATTTTATTGCTCTTAGTAGAGTGCCCTGGTGTTACACAGCTCACAGCAACCTCCACCTCCTGGGCTTAGGCAATTCTCTTGCCTCAGCCTTCCAGGTTGCTGGGACTACAAGCACCTCCCACAAGGCCCGGCTATTTTTTTGTTGCAGTTCAGCCGGGGCCAGGTTTGAACCTGCTACCCTCGGTATATGAGGCTAGCGCCCTACCCACTGAGCCACAGGCACCTCCCATATTCTCCCATTTATTTTTTCAAATTGATGAATGTGATTTTTATGGAAACTGAAAACATATTAATATCATTTACAAGTATAATTAAAATATATACTTGCTACATGTATACAGGCATTTGTTTTAAATTTATGGATTGAAACCTTATTCCTTAGAGCCTGTATCCTCTTACACAAAAGTCATAGAAAGTCAACAAAATGTATAAAAGATGTGGTAATTTGAAAAATCTTGATTTTTTTAAAAGATACAGGGTAAACTACAAATACATATTAGTATTTAATAGTCCTAAACCAATAAAACATTTTGAAAACTATATCAGAAATATAAGCAAATTCCAAACACTTACATTAAAATGGGGATATATTTTAGATGATCAAGAATATAAATTTACTATTAATTATAAATATCAGTTAAATATCACTACCTTCAAGTTAGTTATACTTCATACATGTAAATTTTTAGAATTGCAATTAATCTAGAGACAAATGAACTATTTGATTTCATATTTATACTCTTAGTGAAGATGTTTTTCAAATACTCAGTAATATTTGATATCAATATGATATTTTTCTAGGAAAAATGTTGAACCATAAGATACCTAGCCCAGTTTAATATTAACTAAGTCTTCTGGTCTAGCCTTCTGAACTTTAGTCAATCGAGATAAATAAGTCTTAAAAAAACCCCTCAAAACAAAAATCACCCCAAATATAGCAAAAAGATGGAGTTGACATAAGTTGTCCTCAAATGACAAAGCTGGTTGGTTGAAAGCAGATGGGGTGTTGAGCACTGGGACACTCCCTGTTGATGGTCTAACCATCAACAGCAGCAAGTCCCCTGCCCTTTTAGTTTGGTTGACAGGGGCTGCCTTCCATGGCGGAGGCCTGATAACTATGAATACGTTGCCAGCTTCCTTTGCAGCTAGAGCACCAGCCTGTCCTCTAGTTCTGACTAATGAAATCTAAGGGGAAATCTATTGAGAGCTTTTGGGAAAATTTCTTTTCTGATAGTAAAAGAGAGATGCATGAGGAGAAGCCTTGTGGTAATTACAAAGGCCGGTGAGAGCATTTTTATATATTTTTTAAATTATCTTTTACTCATTGCATTATATCCTCTTCCTTCTCTCTCCTGCCATCTCCTTAGGTTAGATTACCATGAAATCAAACAGCATTCTGACTATTGGTTTTCCTCTACTGACCAAACAACAATAAACAATTAAAACTGCCAACACCTTGGCAATATGTTGATGAAGCTGAAAGTCAAACAACATGGCATTTATAATTAACTACTGACTTTATGATAAATACCCTACTGGTTTAAAGTTTTATTTTTGGACAAAGTTAAACAGGTACATTTATCAAATAAATAGCAAGATAATATTGCAAGTTCAAATGAGACTCTTCGTCCTTTCACATACATACCAATTCCTTTAACTAAATTACAGTTAGAAAGTTCCACTGGTGTTACTTCTCGGACAGCATTCATTCGGGTTCTGTGGGGGAGAAAGAAATAAAACACACACAAAACTATTCAGAAATGGTAATTAAGTTGCAAAGGTGAGCAGTCCACAAAGTTCTCCTTAATTGTACTTTGCCTCTGTTCCACTCCAGAGTTAGTGGTTCCTGGCACCTGCAATTCTACCAAGTAAGGCCAGAGCAAGATAAGTGGGGACCTCTGGGCACAGCAATTATTAATAGTATTTATTTAGTGGAGGTGGAGAGACACACAAAGGAGATACAGAGAGTTCAGTCCAGGGCTCTTGCAGTTTGGCAGGAGCAGGAACTATCTCATCATTTGTGTAAGGACTCCTACCTGGAAAGCTGGGTTTAATGGCAGTATGGTTCCAGTTTACTCCATTTATGTTTTAGGGTTGCTGACACATGGACTCCTACCCATCTGCCCAGTCTGGTTCCACAGTCTGGATTGGGCATCCGCTTTTGAATGTAGTGCTTGAAAAATGAAGGTGTGTTCAAAGGATTTGGAACTTCAGAAAGTCATATAAAAAGGCATTTCATACACATATGTGCACATATACACAAGCAACTTAGTAAAGATGAGTTCATAAACACTGTGGGGAGTGTCTGAGCAAAGGACAGAGGAAAAATGAACAGATGTGAGTGCCAGCAGGCTGAGCAGCACAAATCTATAGATGAGGCATTTGAAAGAAACAGACCACAGCATGAGCACAGCCGAGAGATCTAAACATTAACATTTTTTAAGAGCTAGTGATACAATACCATCATAGTGAGTCACGGTAATTATCCGAGAATCCCTAGAAATCTTATCTGGCTACTGATAGGTTGAGAAATTCATAACTTGATAATTTAGTCTCACAGGAGAAAGACGGGCTAGAGGTGAATGGACATTGGATAAAATTCTTACCATCACAGTATACAATTATAGGAACTTGGGGACAATTGATGTTTACTCATACATTTAGAGAAAATTGTGTATGTGCCCACTATCAGGCCATTGGCTGTCAATTCCACCCTCTAAGAAAGTCTGACCTAAGAGGTTAGGAGTGGGGTTCAGTAATCTGCTTTGTAAAAGCAACACAGTTTGTCCTGATGTTCAATCAGAGTAGAGAAGCACCAGCCCAGGTGCTAGAGATCCAGAGATGAATGATTAGATGAGAAAGGCTTGGCCTGCCAGGAGATTAGGGTTCCCTGATTGACAGACATGATCATAAAAAACAGACTTCAAAGAAAGTTGGAATCTTCTCAGGACCTGAGAAACTGAAAGGTGTCTCAAAATGGAAATCTGAAATGATCAGAGCAGAAGTTCATAGTAAGGAAATATACATAGAGGTGACAGAGCAGTGACTTAACAAACTATTCAGACACAGGTACACATTAGGAAAAACATCTTCCATGGTGCCAACACAGAGCATGCACACCCACACACATATACATCTGAAACAAGGTTCACAAAATGTGGCATCATAGCTCACAGCAATGTCAAACTCTTGGACTCAAGAGATCCGCCTCCCTCAGCCTCCCCAGTAGCTGTGAGTACAGGTGCCCACCACAATGCCCAGCTAGTTCTTCTATTTTTAGTAGAGACGGGATTTCATTCTTGCTCAAGCTGGTCTCAAACTCCTGAGCTCAAGCCATCTACCTGCCTCGGCCTCATGAGCCACAGCACCAGGCCATGCGATACATTTTTAACTTTTCTACTCAATTCTGATCCATTCATTTGAAAATGTTGATAATAATCTACTAAATTGATTGTGTTACCAACCATTTTGAAAAACTCTGGCCTAAGGAAAGTACAGTTGTTCTGTTCATAGAATGCCCTCAAGGGATTCAAAGGGCAGGTATGAGATGTTAAGGGTGAAGGTCATAACCAAGGAAAATGTAAAGGGTGACAGGAAGGAGCATCAAGGATCCAAAACTACTGAATGGGTCAAGACTTGTGAAAAATGCCAGGGACAGCCCAATTAGTTTTCTTAGACTTAAAACCACATGGGAAGAATAGGGTCATTAAATGTGGTGAGTTCACAGAAGGCAGAGAAAGGCAAGAACTGCTTGGCTCCAACTCTAATTCAGGCTCCTCTCTCTTAGAAGATAAACTCTAACCTGGAAAAGGTAGAATAATCACAGTTAAAGGGAGCCCAGGGTAGGCAATGAGGCATTAAGTCAGCACCCAGTTGCTTAGGCTCCAATTTGGGGCCCACACAAGTCATATCTCAACAGGATAATCATTGCTCCTACAGCTCACATACTGTATATGTCCTCATTTCATCTTCAAACTCCTCCCTGAGGTGTTATTTCCCTTATTTTACAAGTGACTAAGATTAAGTAACTTTCCAAGGCCACAAAATTATGAACTGGCTGAGTTGGGATTGGAGCTCAAGCATGAATGCAAAGCTTGCATTCCGTCCTCTAACCAAGACAGATGTAAGAAAACCCTGTCAAGGCTGGGCGCAGTGGATCACGCCTGTAATCCCAGCTCTCTAAGAGGCCAAGGCAGGTGGATCTCTTGAGCTCAGGAGTTTGAGACCAGCCTAAGCAAGAATGAGACCTCCATCTTTAATAAAAATAGAAAAACTAAGCCAGGTGTCTGTAGTCCTAGCTATGTGGCAGGCTAACGCAAGAGGATCTCTTGAGCTCCAAAAGTTTGAGGTTGCTGTAAGCTATAATGCCACGGTGCTCTACCCAGGGCAACAGGGCAAGACTCTAGCTCAAAAAAAAAAAAAAAAAAGAGAAAGAGAGCGAGAGAGAGTAAAGAAACCCTGCCTAAAAGCCAGAGGAAGCATCTGAGGACAGCATGCCTGTGTTAATACAGTCCAAATCATGTTTTTCTACCTTATTTTCAAATTATCTTGTCAAAGACTTAAGTCCAAATTTCAAGTCTAAGAGATAAAGTTCAATGTCTAAAATATGTCCCTTACGCACAGCCACTGAATTCTGTCCAGAAATCACATAACCTTTGGTAGTGAACTTGCCCTCGTCAGCTTTGTGTTGCTCTAAAGAAATATCTGACGCTAGAAATTCATAAAGGAGAAAGGTTCATTTGGCTCATGACTTTGGATATCAGGCATCTACATCCGGTGAGGACCCAGGCTGCTTTCACTCACGGTGAAAGGGGAGACAGTGTGTGCAGAGATCACGGGGAGAGAGGGCCAGAGAGAGAAGGGGCAGGGGCCAGGCTCTTTAGAACAGCCAGATCTCTCAGGAACTAATAGAATGAGATCTCACTCACCTCTGAGGAAGGACATCAGTCTATTCAAGAGGAATTCACATCTGTGACCCAAATGCCTCCCATTAGTACCCACACCCCACATTAGGGACAAATGAGGTTTGGAGGAGACCAGCATATAAACCACAGCACAAGTATTCTGTGCAAATATGTGCTGGTTCTGTAAGGGGCGGGCGGGGGAAGCTACTCATGAAAAAACCCATTCTGAAACTTTTCCTGGGGCCAGATTCACCCTCTTCAGTCTATTTTCTACTGCTGCACACTCCTTATTCATTCAAATTCCTTTTGAGGCCTACTACGTGCTGAGCCCTGTGGTAACCATGCTCACAAATACTACCTCATTCAATCTCTTTAGCCACCATGGGACAAAGATGAATATTTTCCCTGTTTCGCAGATGAGAAAATGGAGGTGCCAAGGAGCTAAGTAATTTGCATGGGGCTGCTTATTTAAATGGGTCGAGTTAGGATTTGAAATTGGGCGTCATGATACCACGGACTTTTCCCTACCTCTTTCACTTCTCTTGTCATACTCATTTTCATGTTTTCCTGTAATATGTATGATTGCCCCATGATTTTCTGGAGAAACAGAGTGGAATTGTTTTTAGGGTGAAGTAGTAAAGTACTCCGAAAGTTGTGGGTGGTCAGGAAGGCACCACTGCCCTCTTCCTACCGCAGCGCTTGCCGGCAGTGAGCAGGGAGCAGTAGAAGTGGCTGGAGAGGTCCAAGGCCAGCTCTGCACCTTCCTTCTCAAGCAGAGAGACACAGGGGTGTCAGGCCCCACAATCTCCAAGTTAGGAACAGGGGAGTTGCCGTACAGGTGCACCACTGTGTCACTCCACAGCCACAGGAGCAGTGTCCAAGGTGGACACATCAAGGCTACATGCAGCTGACTACGAAGATGGTGGGAGACCCTTGGTCCAGGGGAGCTCTCTGCTCCTCCCTCTGGGCTCCTCCTTGGAAGCTCAGGATGTCCCTTGTGGAATCCCCTGTGCGTTTCTACAAGTGCCCTCCATCCCAGGCTTATATAAATTCCTTGCCAAACCCCCATGAGTACACCCTATCTGGAAAGGAAAAAAGGAAAGGAAAAAGAAAATATTCTCTCTGGTCATCTGCCTTGCTCCTGTATCAGGACATAATCTCTCCCCTTCTCTCCCTTGGGAAGATTCATGCTCTTCTCTGGGACTCAGGTGCCTAATCTATAAAATGAAAATAAAGGTCATTTGTTGATCCTCCAGGATCTCTTAGTCTGGTTCTAACATAAGCTGTGGCAGAATTTGAATGTCCTTTGGAGAGGGACATACAAGATTCTAATGCAATGGTAGGGCACGTGTGTTTGTGTGTCCAGGGAGCTCCTTGGTGACACTAGTGGAGTAGCTTCATTTTAGGGGTTTCCAACAGTGAGTGTAACTTCCCTTCTGTTCTCTGTCTGGGCTACTCCAGGAGACTCTGCCAGCATACTCATTCTTTCTCTGCACATACACATACAAACACACTATAGAATCTCCTTTAGTGGCAAACAATGTTATAATTAATGAAAACTCACAAACTATAATTTTGACATGATTTGAAAGCTTCTTACTTTTCTCTAACACTTTATGATTTCAAATTTGACTATTATAAAATACCCCACAATAATTTATAAGAACCCATCTGAAAATAAGCTTCTAATAAATCCATAAGATTATAAAATTTTTTAAAAAATCAAATATATTCAATTTAATTTTATTAATGTTTTACTGCAGAGTAAATAAGATACAATTGACTAAACATGAAGAAACCAGGATGATCATCTAGACTTTGATCTCCTGTAAAAACTTACCATGAAACTTCTGATAAGTTCTTAAAACATCCTCCTCCCCCCCTTTGAATAGCACCTAAAGGTTTATTAAATACTTTAAAGGGAAGAAGGAAACTAACATTTACTGAATAGCTACTGCGTCCTAGGCATGGTGTTAGTTGCTTCCCATGGGTGTCTATTACCAGTTCCAGTTTACAGAGCAGCTAAGGTGTACAGACCTAAAGTGATTTAGGGAAACACATACTCAAAAAGCAGACCCAGAACCCAGGATATGACAGGGTTCCTTCTCCCCCACCACCCCCCACCCCCCGCAGGCCCCCACTGGAGTGAGTCAGCCACTGTAGCGCATTAGCTCACACCTGCTCTGGTCCACACTCAGGTTTTTTGTCATCCTCATCGTAAATTCAAATTGAGAATCTTGAAGCCAGGAAGGTTTGCACCAGGACCAGAAAGTCAAGTGGGGAAGGAGGTAGGGTCCCTTTTCAAGTTACAAACTCTCAAGGGGACTTCCCCAGCTCGGTTATGTGGAGTTCTGTTGTTGTTGTTGCCAGGTTGAGAAGTGAATGTGTAGCCAAAGCCCAGGATCGTCGTGAGAAATTAGTTTGTGTATGCTGACAATCTGTCCGCTCATGCCGGACAGACTGACTAGCGTTTCCTTACCCATCTCGCAGACCATGAGCTTCCAGTGGCACATCAGAGCGGGACAAACATTTGTGAGATCCCCTGCAGGCTGTGCATCCAGCCCCTGCCTGCGGATTTTAGGTAAAGAGCCTCGACCCTACTTTGGGGGTGCCTGGAGCGGGCGAGGGGGAGTGGGAAGGATGGGGGCTGCCACACAACCCAACTTACTGGAAAGAAGACCAGTGGTCCCGGAGGAGTGCCAGTGCCAGGCCCAGGACGGGGAGGGTGAGTAACTTCGCCATGGCCTAGGACAGTCAGAGAGAAGACTGGGTGCAGGCACGGAAGCCTCGGAGAGCCCGCCTGCCGCTGCCCGCCCCGCTCGGACGCCCTGGGGTTGGCCCGCCCCACCCCGGCCGGCCGCGGCTCGCAGGGCGCCCGGTGCACTCACCGTGCGGGGTCAGTGCTCCAGCTCGGAGCCGCAGCGCTTGGCCCCGGGCGCCTAGTGTTGCCCCCTGAGACTTTAAAGACAGACCAGGTGCCTAATTCCATCAAGGAAGGGAGATCAATTAAATTGAAGGGAATAGAGAGCCGTGGGAAAGGACAGCTTGGCCTTGGTGAGCGTTTACTTTGTGCCAATTAGGTCCTAATCCTTGTGTGTTGCGGGGGTCAGTAACTTGATCATGGTGACCCAGCCGAAAAAGGTGAGAAAGGGAGGGCTGTGGTAAGAACTCCAGGATCTAACCGTTCTCACCATGCTAACCCCATGCCACCTCCCACCATAGGGATTTCAAGCACCACTTCTGACCTTACAGCTCACTCAAGTACACTGCTCCCCACTTCACCCATTTCCTCAAATGAAAAAAAATAAAGCAGGAAAGGGAGATAAGGAGAGCGTGCTGCTTAAAAGCTGGCAGTCAGGGAAGGGTTCAGTACCACAGTGTCTCTCTTCTCTCCTGTTGCTATGAATGAAGTGTTCCCTGTTTTGCCAAAGCCCAGCTCTTTCCTTTGCTTTGGGTCCTTTTCCTTCTCCCTTTTGGTCCAAATTACACCTTCTCCCTTCCCCAATATCCATCTCTTCCTCTTTTCTGGAATATTGCCATCAGATACCAACATGCTTTAGTTATCACCCGTTGCTTTCCCGGAGAAAACTCTCTATGACCTCGTTAACCACTCTCTTCTTCCTCTGCTTCTCCTGAACACTCACTTTTATAGCTTGAGCTTTCATGTAATAGTCTGAGCATTCCCTTGGAACATCCACATGCCAGACTGAATCTGTGGAGAGGGGAAGTGGCCAGCCAGGGCCAGCCTTCTAACCAGCCCCACCAAGGAAACACATGTGTGAATGAAGCCTTCTTGGATCCGTTAGACCGGCCTGGCCACCAGCCGAACTCCTCCAAGGCCCCATGGTAAATACGGAGTGGACCAGAAGAATCTACCGGAAGAGTTCGATCATAGAAGCCAGAGTGTTTGAAAAGAGGGGAGTGCTGATCTGTGTTCAATGTGGTTATGAGTTCAGTAAGATAAAGATAGAGAAGTAACCACTGACCTCATGGGTACAGGGTGGTTTAATAAGAGCAATTCTACAGCTGAGTGACAGGAACACAAGCCATATCAGAATGGGTTAAGGAGACCACCACAGAAGACTGGAGATATTCCCAACTGCGAAACCAAACAATCATGTGGTGCTCATAAACAGTGGGTAAGGAATTTGAGTAGAGCTCAGCAAGTTGCCTGGTTAACGTTCTCACCGGGATGTCTAAGATTTTTTTCAAACTGTGTTCAAAACAGAACACTTGATTCCACCCCCCCCCCAGTCCACTTGTTATGCCTCCAAGTTTTCCACACTTCAGTAAATGACATCACTACCATCTCGTTGTTCAAGCCCCAAATCTTCCCCTCACATCCCCTTGAGCCAAATATATCAGCCAGTCCCATAAGCTCTACTCTGTATTACTTACCTAGAGCTGTATAACAAATTGCACTGAAACCTAGCTGTTTTAAACAACAGTCATTATCTCGTAGTTTCTGTGGGTCAGGAATCCAGGTGTGGCATAGCTAGATGCCTCTGGCTCATGGGTTCTCATGTGTTGATTCTGAGCTGTCAGCCAGAGATGCCATCTCATCTGAAAGCTGGGATAAGTGGACAAAGTGAGATCAGCTCCCAAGATCATTCACAAGTTCTTGGGAGACTCTGGTACCTTGCCACATGGAATTCTTCACAGAGCTACAGCAGGCAAGGTAGCTGACTTCCCCAAGGGTTAGCATTCTGACAGAGGAGAACAGAAAGTCCTCAAAGCGATCTTTTAATAACCTAACTTCAGAAGTGACATGGCCTAACTTCTGCCATATTCTATGTGTTAGAAACAAACTACTCACTTCAGTTTACATTCAGGGGGAGAGGAATTGAGCCTCACCTCTTGAGGGAAAGCATTTTTAGATCTTTCTATACATGTCAAAGAATATATAGAAAGATCTAAAACCACCACAATTTCCAAATAAATCTTGAATCAACCTACTTCTCTCCCTTTTCACTGCCATCTCTCTTGTATAGGCTACTATTATCCCCAGCCAGGCTAGAACAACCTCTTCATTGTTCCCTCTCTAACCACCACCCCCAATCCATTCTCCTCATGGCAGCCCCAGTAATCTCTTAAGTATGTAATCCAGATTATATCATTTCCCTGCTTAAAATCCTCTCTAATGCCTTCTCATTTTACTTTCTTATCATGGCCCAAAAGACCCCATAAGATCTACCCTGTGCTTACCATCTGGCTTAATTTCTTATCCATTCAACATAATGTCATCACATCAGGTTTCTTACCATTCTGCAGATTTGCTAAGCTTGTTGCACTTCACCATCTTTGCCTTTGTTATATTTTGTCTACAGTGCTCTCCCCAATCCCCTCACTGGCTCCATGTCCTTGTATTTAACTTGTCCTTTGAGTCTTTATTTAAATGTTGCTTCTTTGGAGAGGCCTTCCCAGTGTTACCATCTATAGGAGCCTCCCCCTGCTTCCTCCCCCTACCCACTGGCTGAGACCCCAGGGCTGATGTGGAATGGTTGGCCCCAGTACAAAGTTCCTAGCTGTTATAATAGTGACCTATTTCTATACTGGTTGGGAAATAGTCACTTCCTCAACCCCTTGCCAGAAGAGGTCCCCCTTCCTTGGAATCCACCCCTCACATCACCATGGTCTAGTAACTAAGGTATTATTGCCTGGTTAGTCTAGCAAGTCTCTAGAATCCTTTGTTCCATTAATCTGACTGATTGAGGCTGTGCAGCAGGACTCTACCACCATATAGAATCATCTCCTTTGTCTGTTTATCTGTATGCAGTCTGTCTTCCTCCACTAGCATGTAAACTTCAGAAGGACACAGACCTTAATTAATATGCTACCTTCTCTTACAGGAGAGAAATGCATTTCTCTGGAGTCTGAATATAGTCAATCTTGAGATTTGTTCCTCCAAATAAAGACCTTGGCCTTCACTGTTGCTTACTCTATTTTGATAAGTCACTGGGAAGGCCATGGAGGAGTGAGAGGGTCCCATTATTTCCCATTCTCTCTTTCTCTCAACTTATCTCTTCTTTCTTCCTTAAGTTAAGTGAAGTAAACCAGGCACAGAAAGACAAATACAAACTGATTTCACTTATAGGTGGAATCTAGAAAAAAATGCAACTCCGAAGTCAAGAGTAGAATGATAGTTACCAGGCAGGGGCTGGAGAATGGGCAATGTTGGCACATGTTGGTCAAAGGATACAAATTTCAGTTAGATAGGGAATAAGTTCAAGAGGTCTATTGTACAATGGTGACTATAGTTTCTAACGATGTATTGCATTATTAAAAGTTGCTAAAAGGGCAGATTTTAAGTGTTCTCAGAATAAGTAGGTGATGTAATGCATATGTTAATTAGCCATTCCGCAATGTATACATATTTTAAACATCATGTTGTACAGATAAACATATACAATTTTTATTTGTCAATTTAAAATTTAAAGTACAAGATTATGATAACAATTATCCACAAATTATATAATAGATAATGTTTTTTGCAGTTTATTTGTTCTGCTCTATGAGACCTGAGAGCAGTGATTCTTGATCTATTTCAAATTGACTCAACTAACTTTGAAACATTGATGAATGTGATAAACCCTGTTCATGGATTCACATACACATACAATACTCACATGGCATTTCAGGAATTTTCCCTACCAAACCAGGAAGCCTATAATGACCAGGTCTGATTTGCACCAGAATGTTTATTGTAGCCCAATTCATAATTGCCAAGTCATGGAAGCAGCCCAAGTGCCCATCAACCCATGAATGGAATATCAAATTGTGGTATATGTATACAGTGGGATATTATAAACAAAGATAGAGATGTGGCTTCTTTTATGTTTACCTGGATGGAGTTAGAACATATTCCTTTCAGTAAAGTATCTCAAGAATGGAGGAAAAAGTATCCATGTACTCAATACTATTATGAAACCAATATATAATCACCTACACTTTCATAGGAATGATAAAACACAACTACAGTCCAGAAAGAAGGAGGGAAGAGGAGGGAGAGGGGAGAGGAGAGAGGAGGATGGGAGGAGGAGGGTATTTGGTGGAATCTCACCTAATATGCACAATGCAAGGGTACATGTCAAAACTATTAAGAGTAGAGTATAAGGCTCGGTGCCTTTAGCTCAAGCGGCTAGGGCACCAGCCACATACACCAGAGCTGGTGGGTTCAAATCCAGCCCGGGACTGCCAAACAACAATGACAACTACAACCAAAAAATAGCCGAATGTTGTGGCAAGCACCTCCCAGCTACTTGGGAGGCTGAGGCAAGAGAATCACTTAAGCTCAAGAGTTGGAGGTTGCTGTGAGCTGTGACGCCATGGCACTCTACCTAGGGTGACAGCTTGAGACTCTGTCTCAAAAAAAAAGAGTAGAGTATAAATGTCTTAACACAACAAGTAAGTAAGTGAGGTGAATGTTATGTTAACCAGTCTGAAGTAAAAATTCCAAATTGTATATAAAATCAGCACATTGTACCCTGTAAATGCATTAATGTACATAGTTATGATTTAATTAAAAAAACAACACACACAAAGATTCTGGTAGCTGAAGCTGAACCTGTACAGGTCCTACAGACTGGACAAATGAATTAACCAATGTGAAAAAAAGAGTCTTTATCTAAAGGAAAAATGAAAACTCTTGAGTAATTAATGGTATCTAGTATGCTATCAATTACTTTGAAATGGTCTACTCCCTCTAGACTTTTGTTTTCACCTGATCTTTTGACTGAAAGACTGTTTTCCCATAACCTCTCTATTTCTCTTTTTTTTCTTCTAAAAAACAGCTTTATTGGCCAGGCGTGGTGGCTCACGCCTATAATCCCAGCTACTTGGGCAATGGAAAAAACAAAACAAAACAAAACAAAACAAAAAAAAAAAAAAACAAGGAAACTAAGAAAAGGAAAAGTCAGCTGAAAAAATAAAAAGCAAAAAAAAAAAAAAACCAAAAAACAAAAAACAAAAAAAACCCCAGCTTTATTGAAATATTGAGATAATAATTTATATAAAGTATACATATTTAAAGTATATAAAATGTTTTGATATATGTATATATGCATGAAACCATCACAGTAACCAACATAATAAATATATTCTTCACATCCAAAAGTCTCTTCATGCTCCTTTACAATCCATCTCTCCCGCCTCTTACATCTGTTTCCCCCACCCTAATTTTCATATGTATTAGTTAGCTATTGCTGTGTAATGAATAACCCCCAAATGTATCAGCTTAAAACAATGAACATTTATTATCTTTCCTGTGAGCCAGGGAGCCTCTCCTGGGAGACTCTCCCTCAGGGTCTCTCCCAAGGTTGCAACCAAGGAATTGATTGGCTAGGGTTATGATCTCAGTTCATAAGCAAGAGGATATCATCTTTTTCTACCCCAATATCAAAAGTGACATCTTATTATTTTTGCCATATTCTGTTCATGAGGAATGAGTCACTAAGTCCCACTCACTCTCCAGGGGAAGAAATTGCACCAGGGTATGAATAATATTCCACATTTTTGACATGGCTAAATCCTACTTGCTCCTTCAGGCACCAGTTTAGAATTTACTTCTGCTAGCTTTTTTTTCCCCCTCCAACTGATTAAGGGAGTAAAAATGTTTTCCGTTACATGGGTGAATTGTACAAATTGAAGTCAGAGCTTTTAGTGTACTCTTCGCCAGAATAATGTATAGGTAAATTTTCTCCCTTACTCCCCCTCCCCTTTCTGTTGGTTTTCCCTGACCCCCAAATACCAATCTCATTTGTCTCATTGTACCACACTTCTTCTTTTTATAACAGCCACTCTGTGTTGTTAATACCTTATTACTTAACTATTTTTTCTCACAAGACTATAAGCCTAGGTTAATGCCTTTTTTACTGCAAGAGTCCTAATGCCTGGGCTCTTGATAGCATCTAACAAACACTAGGTGCTCAATAAATATTATTGAATAAAAATGAATGAATGTTTGGAGATCATTATAGGAGCCTCTGGAATACTTGGGCAGTGCCTGTGGCTCAAAGGAGTAGGGCACCAGCCCCATCTACCAGCAGTGGTGGGTTCAAACCCAGCCCCAGTCAAAAACTGCAAAAAAAAAAAAAAAAATGCCATCAATATTAAATATAACAATTTTATTATTTTTATTTCAAGTGCTACTAAGAAAAAAATTATCAATTTATAATATAATTCTAATAAACCATCAATTATATAATAATTTCCTATTTCAGAAATGTTAAAATATGCAAACAAGAGTATGAGTTAATGGAATATGAAAATTTTAAATGTATTGGAAATTCTGGAAGTATTTCATACTTGGAATTCCTTTTCATCACCAGAACTGAGCACTAAAATAACAAATGAATGAAAAACTCAGATATCATCTTGAGTTTTATAATGCCTTTCCTTTCCTCTCTCTGTATTCATGTCCTAAATATTTATTTGCACACGTCCAAATATTATCTCCTAAATGTATTTGGTGAAAATACCATGTACATAGACTCATTCTTCCACTTTCCCACAAAAAGCCTGAGCATTAATTGAGAACTCTCAATGAATTTGCAGAAAGTCAGAGCTGTATTTGCAGTTTAATTTTGTGCAAGCGTGGAAGGATGACTCAGTGGCTATTCTTGATACTGTTCCTCTACAGAGGATGCTGAACCCAGTTAGCAATAGTTACAATGTACTCAAGTTTCTGAAAGTGTGAAATTACAACCTCCTGAAGATGCCAATAACATCATTGTGTGTGAGACAGCTATCATAAGCCTGGTGAAAAAACTCTAGAATTTAAATACTGAATTCAAGGTCACTTTCTGAAAATTCTGTAACTGCAGGAATATTATGTATAAAATGGACATAATTCCTATGGTTTTTCTGTATCAAGTAAAAAAAAAAAAAAAAAAAAAAAAGCCGTAACACCACCATGCAGATATAAAGCAACTGCAGTACAGACTATAAAATTCTATCCAATTCTAAAGTTAGTTTACAATTAAATTCAAGTGAGGGAGAGTAGGGAAAAGGGAAAAAGGAGAGGGGAGGAGGGTGAGGGATTGGTAAACTCTCACTTAATGGGCACAAAGTAAGGGTATACAGGTACCCCTTGGGTGAGGTACCCAAGCTCACCTACAACTTGACCTATACCTAACAAGTGCAAAGAATGTAATCTAATCCTTTGTACCTTCACATGAATCTGAAATTTTCACAAAGTTAGTTTATAGAATGCTTTCACCTTACATCATCTTACAACATCCGAGTAAAGGAGATAGGTCCAATCATCCCCATTTTATACAAAGTCATCCCGTTAGGAAGTGTGGGAGCCCTAAGTTTGTATGTTTGTATTCGGCAATCCTAAATTTGTGTGCACCTCAAAGCTGAGCCTCGAAGAATAGAAAGGAAAAGCTAACAGATTTGTACCACTTCCCTTCAGTCGTCTAAGCACACATCTCAAAATGCTAAAAAGCCTGAAGACAGTAGAAGAAAGAAAATAAGAAAGATAAAACTAGCAATCAATGAAACAGAAAATAAACTTGAACAGAAAACATCCATTGAATGAAATGTTATCCGGCCATAATGCTATGACATGGGCGCACCTTGAAATCATCATGCAAAGGAAACAAGTCGGACACAACAGGACAGATATTGTAGGATTCCATTTATATGAAATAGCCAGAAGGAGAAAATCTGTAGACACAGAAAACAGATGAATAGTTGCCAGAGAATCCAGGGGAGAGTAGAATGGGGAATAACGACTTAATGGGTAGAGTTTGCTTTTGGGGTGATGAAAATATCCCCATCACCACAAGGTAGTGGTGATGGCTGTACAACATTGTGAATGTACCATTGTAAAATGGTTAAGTGGTGAACATTATGTGAATTATCTTGAAATAAAAACCCTAGAGAAGACAAAGCATTCAAAACTTATTTATTAAAAAGATAATAAAGTATGTAAATCCCTAGTAGGACCGACAGAGAGAGACTTTCAGCATATGACGTGATTACTTTGAAAACCAATGGGCTTTTCTAGAATCCCCTCATGAACAATTTATTTTCCAAAGATCTTCAGTTTGCATCCTACCTTCAGACAATCCAGATTCACCTCAGAAGCCAGTATTTTTTTCTGTAGAAATTGGTGACAGTCCACAGACTGCTCCACCTGCACGTCATTTAGGTTTTTCCTCTTGATAGAATCAATGACATAGTACGGTGTTCGTGATTCACCAATCACCTGCTAGAAACCACAGGGTTCCTCTGGCACGGAAAACCCCAAGCTCGATGAACACAATTTTGTGACGACTATTCATTTTGCCATTTCCCCAAGTCATCCCCAATGGGCTTAGCTGCGTCTGCTGTGTGTGTTTGAGAGAATATAAAGCTGAGTATGCTCAAGGGCTCTCAACATTCTCTCTCCTATTTATGAACATTCTTGGTGGTTTTCTTCAATTGGATGCCTGTCCTTGGCCATGCTAATTACGGTCTTTTATATCACCAGTGAATCACTTTTCTGGATGACCACATTGCATAGCAAAAAATGAGCTTTGGCAAAAAGCGAGTGATTTGTGTTCTTGCTGTAGACAAATGTCTGCAGTTTCGTGACAAACAATAAAACGCAAGCACATCAATAATACTCACTAAGCACCTGAGTCTGTCCTCTGTGATATGTGCAGATCAGCACCTTCAGCCTCTCATCCAACACCCTTTGGGGACAGTGTTTTTTAACCCTGGCTACCTCTTAGACCCATGTAGGAAGTTTTTATAAAATACCAGCGCCCGATCCCCAACAAGGGGGTTGGATGCCACTCTTCTGCTGTGTGTGCCTGCCCCCCAGAGATAAAAACTAAAAGCTACGTTCCCTGGCCTCTCTTGATGCCACAGTATAGGACGTAGTGTTGTGTCTGAGTCAGCAGGGCTTGAGCAAAACTAAAATTGAATAGGAGTTTGCTAATCTGTTTTGCGAGAGTGCCCCATGTCTGCAGTAGTAGCTTTGGAGACAATAGTTCTTGTGAGTCTTTGAACTTTGGATCTCACCTGTCATGGCTACAACTGTCTATACTCCCACTAATGATGCATGAGGTCTCCTGTATTTCCACCTCCTATTGACACCTGGTGATATCAAGCCTTTTAATTTTTGCTAGTCTAATAGACACACGATCATTTCAAAGTGCTGTTTTAATTGGCACACTCTGATTACTACAGGTTCTGAGCATCTTTTATGTGCTTTGTCTTTTCCCATCATCTGTAAATTGCTTCTTCACACTATTTGCCTATTATTCCTCAGGGTTATTATCCCCATTTTGTTATTTTCAAGAGTTCTTAATATATTCTACTTATTAATACCTTGTCAGTTTAACATTGCAAATATTTCTCATTCTGATATTTGTCTATTATCTTTGCCAGTCTCATTCTTCACTGAATGGAAAATCCCAAATTTTGGTGATTCAAATGCAATCAACGTCTTTGTCTTAGGGTTTATGCTGCTGTTTAAATTTTGTCTCAGGAGTCCTTTCCTACCCTTTGGTCATAAAGATACTTTTGTACAAGCCAGGCAGCACAGTGGTTCACACCTGTAATCTAGCATGCTAGGAGGCTGAGGTGGGAGGCTTGCTTGAGCTCAGGAGTTGAAGATCAGCCTGAGCAATAGGGAGGTCTTATCTCTGCTAAAAACAGAAATACCAGCCAGGCATTGTGTCAGGTGCCTGTAGTCCCAGCTACTCAGGAGGCTGAGGCAAGAGGATAGCTTGAATCCAGGAGTTTGAGGTTGCTGTGAGCTAGGCTAATGCCACTGCACTCCAGCCTGGGCAACAGAGTGAGACTCTGCCTCAAAAAAAAAAAAAAAGATACCCTCCTATATTGGTTTCTATTAACTCTAAAAGTTATCCTTCACCTTGAACTCTTTAACACATCCAGAATTCATTCTTCTTAGGTAGTTACCTAGAGATGTCACGTAGGATATAGTTTTACTCCTTTCCTTTAAAGTGAGTCCTTCCTCTCCACGTCGTCTAAACACACCTTTTACCTATTGATAGGTGCTGCTAACTTTACCTTATATTAATTCTTCATCCACACATATGTCACTTTTTTGAGACCTCTATTCTCTGATCGATCTGTTGATCTATTTGTTTTTTTCTTGCACAAGCACTAAACTGTTTTTATTATGAGGCCCACCCTGCCCTTTATTTTTATTTTTTGAAGTTGACTTTGCTCTCCCATATGCATAAAAAATACCTTGTGAGCTATATCATACATACCTGAGAGTGTATAAAGTGCATACGTACTGATACAATTATAAAAATACCATCAATGTAAACCACCATCCAGGTCAGGAACTATACTATTACCAGTCCTCCAAAGGCTCCCCCTGTATCATTTCCTGACTGCAATCCCCATTTTCCCTGCAGACAACCAATATTCTAACTGTTGTGATAATCATTATCTTCCTATTCTCCCTAGTTTAACATATTCTCAAAAAAAACCTTGCTTAATTTTTCCTCTTTTGGAATTTTCCCAAAAGAAAATCATATTACCTAAATTTCTTTTTATTTTCTTTAGCTCAACATTACTTGTGAAATTCATCCATGTTGCTGCAAGTAGGTCTAGTTGAGGCATGTCTTGCTATCTAGTATTTAATTGTATGAATTTACTATAATTGATCATTCATTTCCACATTTATGTGCACTATCTTTTCTACTTTTTCATTACTTATAATGTGAAGATTTTCTTATACTAACTTACCAACTCAATTTCTGTAATGGTTATAGAATTTTAATGATTTCCAAACTCTTTTTGAGTCAGTCTAAGAAATTGTGATAGAAAGTATTAGCTGGCCAGCAGGGCCTTAGGGCTCCCAAGAGAGTTCAACTATCCCCAATCTCCACCCTGACATCTCTGACAATTAACCTTCAACTCTGACAATGAAGCAGAAAGACCAGGGAAGAGAAGAGAATGAGTCATCAAAATGCCACATTATAGTGAGGAACAACTCTCTTGCTCCAGCCAAGTGAGGGAAGAGGCTTGAGACAATCCCATAGACAGTGAGAGTGCTAACACACGGGGAGATGGGTTTGGATGACAGTCTAGGCAGCGGGCCTATTGGTAACCCTGTGCCTACGAGGGGAGAAAAACATTAACAAGGAAGGTAACAGGACAATGAGAGGATAATACTGGGACAATCTATGCTCCTATCCTTTGGCAAAAAATGGGCCAATCACCTACTCCAGGAGGGATCCAAGCTTGAACCATCTTGCCAGGGTTGTTCTCCAAAAGAAGACACACTAGGTGAGGAGATATCAGTAGCTGAGGGCTGAGAGTGACCCACTTGGAGCAAAGTGTGAAAGAGTTATACTTGAGCTGGATTGTCCACTGGCATCCTAGGAGAGGGCCAGCTTGATAGCCAGTGGTCCTAGCTATGGAACAGCCAATGAGAGATTGTAATCAAGCGCCTGTTCGCAAAAGACTTTAGTCCTTTTCCCTCTAGACTGTTCTGACTCTGAAAAATCTAAAACCATACAGTGTATCAGAACTTATTTTTTTCCATAAGCTTATGTCATTTAAAATAAATAAATAATTACTTAAATTGTTTTAGAAGCACAGTCTTGCTCTGTTGCTTAGGCTGGAGTGTACTGGCATGATCATAGCTCACAGCAACCTCGAACTCCCGGCTCAAGTGATTCTCCTGCCTCAGCCTACCGAGTAGCTGGGACTGCAGGTATGCACCACCACACCCAGATAAGTTTTTTTCTTTGCAGTGACAGGGTCTTGCTATGTCGTCCAGGCTGGTCTTAAACTCCTAGCCACAAGTCATCCTCCCAACTTGGCCTCCCCAAGTGCTGTGATTATAGGCACTGGCCACAATATCCAGCCCGTAATTTAATTTTTGAGTGCCCATACTGATTGGCAGCAGGATCAATATAACGGATAAATCAATTTCAAAGTCCCCTTCTAATCCTTGGAGTGTTGTCTAAATTCCTGGAGGCTTTGGTAGCACTAAACCAACATGGGAAACATTTGGTCTTTGATGTCACCATCTAAGCTCTGGTTTACATTCTAATCAAGTGACTGCTTCTTTTCTTTTCTCTGACAGCAAGTCTTCTTTTGGTATACCAGTTTTCTCTCTGATCATTCATGTACCCCTCTGGAATACATGGGAATTTGCATCTGTGCTAGGTTCAAGGGCAGGTAATGCTATAATGCCACTTCCAATAAACCTATTGGCAATTCTTCTTGGTTCTTGCATCAGGCTGGGCACAGAGGAACCCCTGCACTTTGTGACTTTCCCAGGTCCTCCCTGGGAAAGAACACATTGGTTCCCCAGCAATTGGATCCCCCAAATTTCTTGAGGAGTTTTAGCACCCCAATTTTCCAAATTTGCTCTGGAGAGATTGGCAGACCAATTCTTGGGAAGCCACCAGTAGTATCTAAGTTCTGTTAGTCTTTTAATCTCTCTCTTTATTCTCCTTTAATATAGTAAATTTTCTCTAATCCAGTGAATGCAAGGGTGAGGAATGAAAAAAGAAAAGGTTATTATGTTCTTTGAAATTGACTTTCTTGTATATATGCCCTTAATTTCTTTTTATTTCTATGTCCTTCGTTTCTACTTTTCTTCTGTGTACCCCTGCATGCTAGGCTTTAGAAGCTTAAATCTGATAATTGACTCTACCTTTCTACTAGGGCCTTCTTCCCTTGAAACAATAAAAACTATAAAGTCTCACTGTCTGAATCACATAGGGTTTCGTGGGGGTAAAAAGTAGAATTTTACTCTGTGACAAAACTTTTCAGTAAAACTTATATCTAACTGCACACTGTTCTTTAGAACACAAATAGACCATCCCAACCTCCCATCCCCAATTAAAAAAAAAAAAACTCCAAAATAAAAGTTCCAAAAAGGGAAGAGGGGTACACTGATCCCCATTAATGGTTTGCTAAAGATCGTCCTGGTTTTTGATCTTAACAGGGACACATTCACTCTCATCAAACTAAGCTTGGCTTGGTCTTTAAAACAGGACTTGAGGCTAGAATCATTCATTTCAGGTTCTTTAGGACCAAGGTTATAGGTTGCTATTAAATATTTATTGAGTTAACCAGAAGAGCAATCTGAAAGCGGTCAAAGCCTAAGCTAGTTCAGAGCCACGTAAGTTAGGTTGGTACTCCCTTTGGATACAAAATCCACGAATGCTGAAGCCCCTCCATAAACTGGTGTAGTATTCACATATAGCCTACGTTATCCTCCTATATAATTTAAATAATCTCTGGATTACTTATAATACCCGATACAATGTAAATACTATGTAAATAGTAGTTATACCGTATTATTTGAGGAATAACAACAAGAAAAAGTCTGCACATGTTCAGTACAGAGACAACCATTCTCTGTTTTTAATATTTTTGATCTTTAGTTAGTTGAATTCACAAATAGGAAGGGCTATTTGTGGAAGTACTTCAGATACAGGTATCAGTACAAATAAAGACCTATTACAAATGAACAGAAAAGCCCTGCCATGCCGTTACGTTTGTTAGTGACAACTGTCTTTGTCCGATTGCCCTGTTTTCCTACGTGGCTGTATTGTGAGAAAATGCAAGTTCGAGGAGGGCTTGGGCAGTCTAGTGATGCCAAGTGTTGCTTTAATCTAGAGGTTGGGACACTTGATAAGTACTTTGTGCCTAGAGCAACTTGGGGAAGAGCATAGGAATTGTAAATATTTCAACATTAGCTTTTCTCCTGGTCCAGACCGTAGAAGACCCAGAACATCATAGTTGTGGAAGGTAACTTGGCTGCACAGGGTCTTTCAGGGCCTCTAGGTGAGCTAGAGACTTTACTGGCCACAGGCCACACGTGTTATTATAGAAAAGAATATTGGGGGTGCTAGCAAAGAGTTGAGAAGTTTGGTTGTTTGTGGGACTGCCATTAACCCGACTTGCAGTTTGGGGACTATTAGGAAACCTCTCTCCTACTTTATTTCTATCCGTAAGAAAAGACACACAGCCTTTTTTGGGTGTTTATTACTTACTTACAGTTATACTTTATCACACCATTTTTAGTTTTCTTCCACTAAACACGTAGACTTTTTTGAATATCTGGAGTCTAGAGCTCACAGCACAGAGCTTTGTGAAATACGGTGCCTATGAGAATTTTCCCGCGGTACACGGAAGCCACAGAGGTGCCCTGAAGCACAGAGCCATTATTAGCATACACGGTGCTCACTCCGGGCTTCTCGGACAAAACATTCTGAATGCGAAGCACCTGTATGGAAAGAACACTCATTAGATACCATATGAGCAAACAGCAGTTTAGTGATGTTTTCCTTCCAAAATATACCAGGATGAATTTGTTTTTCAGAAATCAGTAAACTAGCAATCCATATATCTTCAATAACTTTTCCTATTGAATTCTTGAGTGGACAGTGAGACTCTGTCAGTGGCAAGGGTTTTGCCTGTGAATGAGCCTACTGCACAGGACGGAAACATGGGACAAAATGACGAAGGGACACCCGGTCAGCCAATGCGGTAACCAGTAGGAAGGTAGTCATCACAGCTGGGCCCCTCACCACCACAGCGAGTCCAGGAGGCATCAAGAACCCACGCTACTTCAGAATTCCACCTGGCATATCACTGCCTGGTTCCATGATTGATCTCCAGGATTAACACACTTCACTTTGCTAATCGGTAAATATTTAAGCACTCGGGTTTCCAAGTAGTCGGAGTGAAGTTCATTCAAACAGATTATGATATACACTTAAGCAAAACGATCAGAAATTCGAGATTCACGAATCTATATTGGCATCTCTCATTAGAATAGAGTTTGTTATATATATATATATATATATATATATATATATATATATATATATATATATTTTAAATACAGGGATTCCACTACTTCATTTCAGGTTTGAGACACATAAATACTCAAGCTTGGATCTCATATAGAAAACATGAGACTGGAAAAAAGTATCAGTGATTGTAAAGAAAGACATTTTATCTAAAATAAGCAGATGATTAAATTTGAAAATAGAGATAGTAAAAAGATCCTAAACAATTTTCTAATTATTTTATGACTCATATTTCCGTTCTTGTGAAGCAGACATTGTGGTTGGGCTTTTGTAGGAAAGTTATACCTAAAAAAGGAAGAGGTAAGACCCAGTTGATTCTCTTACTGAATTCTTGAGTGGGCAGTGATCCTCCCCCAGTGACAAGGCTTTTCCCTGTGACTGAGCTTCTAGGAACACATGTCTGAGGCAAGGGGAGGTTGCTAGTGTAGGGTAGGGTAATATTTCTTCAGGTTCTAGGCTCAGGTTAGAGTGTTGTTTCTTTTTATATTTTCTAATATCCTTTTTTAAGAAGCTGTGGCGGTGCCTGTGGCTCAAAGGAGTAGGGCACTGGCCCCGTATACCGGAGGTGGTGGGTTCAAACCCAGCCCCGGCCAAAAACTGCAAAAAAAAAAAAAAAAAAAAAAAAAAAAAAAAAAAAAAACCACCAAAAACATAAGCAAATAATTGGCTAAAGCCCA
>CAUYRH010162812.1:0-20543 GCA_963574655.1 Perodicticus potto | reverse complement strand
AGTATCTCTCTACTAAAGACTACTAAGCTCTACTAAAGACTAAGATCTATCTTTCTAAAAAGACTACTTTACTCTCTAAGACTCACTCTCTCTCTCTCCAGCTAAAAGAGATAGCTCTCAGACACCAAAGAGAAACTGAAGCTGAGCAAAGTAACTTAGCAGTCCACGTCGGGAACCTAGTTAAGCTGGGCCCGAGACCTGGCCAGTCCTGGGCCCTGGCGTAAAGTGTCAAAAGTAACATGTAACAGGGGAGGAGGAGGAGAAAGAGGTTTTAAAAATGTATGTTAAAAAAAGATAGTAGAGTTATGCCTCCAAAAGCATTTAATCTGCCACTAATTCCCTTTGGGAAACTTTCACACTAGAGAGTTCAAACACAATCCAGATTCTAGAGAGGAGCTTTTCCTTCCTCCAAAACTGTTTAGTGATTTATTAACCAAATATACATGAATAGTGAAACCAGGAAACATATATTTATTCTATGAGGAAGTAAATTACTTGCTAAATTGAACGTCAATTCACATTTGAAAAAAGCAGGCAAGAGACCCCACAGGCTTGGCGCCTGTGGCTCAACGGGCTAAGGCGCCAGCCACGTACACCTGAGCTGGCAGGTTCGAATCCAGCCCGGGCCGCCAAACAACAATGATGGCTGCAACCAAAAATGGCCGGATGTTGTGGCGGGTGCCTGTAGTCCCAGCTACTTGGGAGGCAGAGGCAAGAGACTCGCTTGAGCCCAGGAATTAGAGGTTGCTGTGAGCTGTGATGCCACAGTACTCTATCCAGGGTGACAGCTTGAGGCTCTGTCTCAAAAAAAAAAAAAATGAAAAGTACAGGTTAAGGCACAAGCAAAAATTTAAAAAAAACCATTGGGGAATAGGAATGGAGGACTTAGGCCTGACATAAAATTAAAAAGGGAAAGTGAGAGTGATGATTTTACTTTTAGGGAAATTATACTTTAACATATGCTTTATCAACTTAGGAATGTGGTAGATCATATTCTGATTTGCCTGCTACATATTATTTTCAAATATTCATCTCTATGAACATTCTAATATGTATGGATAACAATATATGAAGAAAAAGATTATTAGTTACATTCACAGCAGCTATCATTTTACTAAGCAGTTATCAGATCTGGCCCCAAAGTAATATAAAACCTAATAACTAGCAGAGTCAAAGGAAACCAGAATAAAACAGTAGAACTACAGAGAGGATTAAAAAAAAAAGAAAAAGAAAGATCACTACCATACACAAGCATTTAAAACTATTGTCAAGTTCTTTCAAAGGAAATGAAAACCATAATTTTTTTTTTTTTTGAGACAGAGTTTCACTTTATCACCCTTGGTAGAGTGCCGTGGCATCACAGCTCACAGCAACCTCCAACTCCTGGACATAGGAGATTCTTTTGCCTCAGCCTCCCGAGCAGCTGGGACCACAGGCACCCACCACAACACCGAGCTATTTTTTTGTTGCAGTTTGGCCGGGGCCGGGTTCAAACCCACCACCCTCGGTATATGGGGCTGGCGCCCTACTCACTGAGCCACAAGCACTGCCCATAAACCATAAAAAATTTTTAATAGTAAAGTACTACACAAAGATTACTTTTCCATTTATTTTTTATGTGTTAGAGTGGTCAAGACAAATCAAATAACTAACTATAATAATATTATATTAACTAGCAAATATCATGATTAAAGAAATTTGAAGAGAAAGATATTTACCATATGGTCTTTAATTAAAACTTTTATGAAGATTTTCTCTATTCTGGAATCTAACTCATAGAAAGACTCAAAATTTGTTTCTCCTTTACTCTTATTCTTTTATCTGTATCTACAACATTTAGCTTTTCTTAATAAAACACTTCCAAAGAACTTAACACTGAAACTTTCATTCTGTAGGCATTAATATGTTTTATTTTTATTTCACGTATGCTAAGAATGCATGTAAGATCCAGGTAAAAATGTCTTGATATGTATTTGTGCACTTAGCAAACATTCATGATGTCTATGTCTGTTTACGATTGGAGAACATTTTTCTCACTAAGGGAAAGTAAGTTTACACAAAAACTGAAAAGAATCAGAATAGATGAAGACAGAGGTGTTCTTGAGAGAGCAATGTGCTAAGAGTCTTTGGGTCTGGATCCTACCATTAGAATGATGTCAAAAAAGAACAGGCTTAGATGCACTATTAAGAAGAGATAGGAGAAGAAATCAATTCAGAATGGTGGCTGGTTGCCCTCACCAATAAATAACACTTTTACTGTCATGAGTGACAATAAAGATAGCAGGGTGGGGATGCTTTTGATTATTAGTCTCTAAATTTAAGGGTAAGATTAATGCTAGTCTACTTCAATTTTATCTTGTCATTAGATAAACTATAAACATTATCACCCAACTAACAACATCTATCATGTCCCCAAGTATAATGCTGCTGACAGACATAAAGTAACTGAATGTAATATGCTAGTTATTAAAAAGGAGATTGAAAAAGTAAGTACCTATTTCAGGGATAGAAAGGATATATGGAGAAACATTAAGTTTAGTAATGAGAGATGACTATTCAATGGTTGATAAAAAACAGGGGAGAAGTGAATAGAAGAGAGGTCATCTAGAAGAAACAATTTAAGAAGAATGATGGGCAAGAAAATGTGAAATCATGTGGGAAAAGATGTCACTAAAATGACCACTGAGTATTAATTTGATGAACTGTCAAACATACACTCCTGCTTACAGGATCATAAGTACTCATACAAAAGTTAGATTTTTAAAAATATTTCAAATACATACAGAAACACAGGCTTAATCACAATAGCCGAAGTTATCCAAAATAACACCTGGGAAAATAATTTGCAATTAAACAAGCATCTATATTGAATTTAATTATATATAACTCTAAGTATCACTTAATGGCTGGTGTTAAACTGCCTTATAAACTTGAATATGTTTATATCAACATATCAACCAACAATTGAAACTACTCTCATCTCTGTAGGATACCAGGCCTTTAATAAGTGCCCAGTGTTTATTTACTGGGAAAACATTCTAGCTGAATCTCTTTAATGTCTAAGAAAACATATTGATACAAGAAGCTTTAATGCTTCTCTTTTAAAATAACAATCTGTGACATCATACCAAGGCAGAAAGGAATTCTTTTACTTTATACAAAGTATTTAGTCACTCTTAATTTATATAAGATCCATTCTTGCACGGAGGCAGGAATATATTATAAGCCCAAACTATCAACATAATAGTTTCCTCCAGTGGGGGCAGGGGCAATATCACCATGAGAGCCCTTCGGCACAGCATCTCTAAGCAGGATCTTACAAGCTCCTCATAAAAGTGCTTTCTCCCCTAATCCACTCACAGCTTTAGTTTCTGAACCACCAACTCCCCAGTTCATTTTCTATTCTCTCAGAGCAACATTTTCTGCACGACCCTGGCTATGAACTGCAGACCTCACTGCCTGTCTAAAGTCCTCATTCACCATGATCCTGACCCTTTTTTTTTTAATTTTTATTAAATCATAATTGTGTACATTGGTGCAATCATGGGGCACAATGTGCTGACTTTATATACAATCTGAAATATTTTCATTGAACTATTTAACATAGCCTTCATGATCCTGATTCTTAAAGCACTATTTAAGCCTTCTGGCTTCAGCTTTTACTTTCTTCCCTGACCACACCTTTGTCTCTCTTCCCTGGGATGCAGTTCTCCATACAACTACACGCTTCCTAACGTACTCCAGGAGGCTGGACAATCTTCCCTTATGCTACTAGCTCAAACCCTTCCATTAAGTCTACATAATAGTCAGATCTACCCACGACAAAAGTTGAAAAAGTAGGGGAAGAAATCTGGCTTCTACTTAGGGTACAGAAAGCTAGAATGATCATTGCTCCAACTCTTACAACAATGTCAAAAATATGTATACAAATTAATCTGTATATCACAACTTTTCTAAACTGATGGGAGTGCTAAATTCAGAGAAAAACCAATTAACATGAAATCTAAGTAAAGTCCTGCGCCTTCAAGGAGAGATGGAACTAGAGCTTTTGCTTACCTGGAGAAAATGCCAGACATAGTACAAGCCAACTAAAATTTTTAATGAATCAATGAAGACTAAAACTAATAAAGGTTAGTGGGAAAGTACAGAACCCCTGAGAATTCCAGACACAAGAATTCATTCCCACTTGAAGGTTCTTCTCTACAGACCTCCAAGGGATTTCTGAGAAAGACTGGAGAAAGAAGAGTAAGAGATTCAAAAAAGGCCTCTCAGCGTGTACGCCTGGGGGAGGGGAACAGCAGCCATTACCAGCAGGGTGGAGGAGGGGGGACTTTACTGGGCTCAGGGAAGGGCAGCAAACCCTGCTGACTTTAGGATATAACTGCAGTCCCCCCACAGCTGGAGGAAGAAAAAATAAAACCTCTATTCCTGGAGATGGCATGGAGGCAGGAATATACTATAAGCCCAAAATACTAACATAAAGGGATTCTACAGCGGAGGCAGGGGAACATGACCAGGAGGGCTCCTAGACCCAGGGACACAAAGCCAGTCTACAACTGAACTTGATTCCGAATAGAAAATGCCTCTCTGGCAAATACTGAGCAACAAGTAACTTTAGCCTATTGCTGAGTGGGGGTCAACTATGCAGAGACAGAGACTTTCTCTAAGGCACAGGCACCAAAGAAAGACCTGCAGCTGAGGGTGGAATAACTAATCGGGGAAAACATCTCTCAGGCAAACCAGTCTCCATCTTTAGCACAAAGTACCTAGAGGAATTTGAAGCTAGTAGTGCACTGAGGAAAATAACAGCAACAACAAAACCCCAAACCAATTCAACTCCTGGCTAGAAAAACTTAATCCCCTAACCTACTAAAGCCCAGCAAAAGACAAGCTCAGCCCATGTACAGGCGTGAATACTTCTTACCTCAGTTCCTATGATCCTGAACAAGGTGTCCAATGTTCAATAAAAAATAACAAGGCACATGAAAAAAGTAAGAAAGGAAACAACTGCCAAGAAACAAAGGAAACAGCATAACCAGAGAAAGACAGTACCAGATGGTCAAACTATTGGACAGGAAATTTAAGATAACGGTGATATAGAGACCAGTTAGAACCGATGGGGAATTTCAGGAAAGAGGTAGAAACTATGAGGAAGACTCAAACAGAAATGTTACAACCCCAAAACATGGTAACCGAGATGAAGAAATTTTTCAATGATAGCATCCATAAACTCAACACAACCATGGAAACAAATGATGGACTTGAAAATGGATCAATAAAATACCCAAACATAAAAGGAAAAACTGGGGGAAAAAGTAACACAGAAAACCAACCAAAAATGGTGAAAACATTTCAAATGGTATAGTACACATTTAACTGGAATTCAAGGAGTAGAAAAAGAGAATGGGGTAGAGGAAATACTTGTAAAGAAAACACCCAAGAACTTTCCAAAACTGATGGTACACATCAAACCAGACATCCAAGAGAAAACCAAACAGAATAAACACCAAATCAAACACATCTAGACACAACAAAATTAAGCTGCTAAAAACCAAAATCAAAGTAGAATCTTTAAGTAGCCAAAAGGGGGGAAAGATACCTAACAAACAAATAGGACCAAAGATACTCTAGTCAGAACTATGAAAGTGAGTGGCCAAGCCAATGAAAAGGCACTTCTAAGCCAGGCGTGTTGGTGCACACCTGCAGTTCCAGCTACTTGAAGGTCTGAGGAGGGAGAACGGCTTGAACCCAGGAGTTTGCGTCAAGCCTGGTCAACAAAATGAGAGCCCATCTCTTAAAAAAAAAGTAAAATAAAAAAATTAAAAATAACTCCTACTTAAAAGAAGGCACTTTTAAATAAACTGATCCTTGAACAACATAGATTTAAACTATGCAAGTCCATTTATATATGGATTTTTCTCCCACCTCTGCTACCCTGAGGCAGCAAGACCAACCCCTTCCACTTCCTCCTCCTTCATCTATTAATTATGAAGATGATGAGGAAGAAGACTTTTGTGACGATCCACTTCTACCTACTAAGAAGTAAATACATTTTCTCTTCCTTATGACTTTCTTAATGTTTTCTTTTCTTTAGCTGACTTCATGATAAGAAGACTGTATACTCATGTAACTTGCAAAATAAGTGTTCATCAACTATTTATGTTATTGGTAAGGCTTCTGGTCAATAGTAGGCTATTAGCAGTTAACTTTAGGGGAATCAAAAATTATATCTGGATTTTCAACTATGCAGAGTGCCCGTGTCCCAAACCTCCATATATTTAATGTGATGTAAGGCAAAAAAATATCTATGAAACAAAACTCTATCCCAGTGAAAACAATTTTCAAAGCTGAAAAAGAAAGTTGTTTTCAGGAAAACAAAAGCTGAGAAAATTTAACGCCAACAGATTTTCCCTGCAAGATATATTAAAGAAGTGCTTTAGGCAGAAGGGATGTGATACCAAACAAAAAGCTGAATTTACAAAAAGAAAAGAAGAACACCAGAAACTGCATGAATTAAGATAAATATAAAATTCATTTTTAAAATTTTAATTGTTTTAAAAGACAGAGCAAAAATGTATTGTCTATTAATAGAATAGTGAAAGTAAAAGTTCAGAAATTAGGAGGGAAGTGCTGGAGATACATTGCTTTAAGGTCCTTCTACTTGCTGTGAGGAAGTCTATTATTTGCAAGTAAGCCTCTGATTAAAGTTATATATTGTAAATGCTACGGTAAACATTTCAAAAAACTAAGAGATAGAAATTATGAACTAATAGTGAAGATCAAGACATAATCATAAAAACTACTCAGTAGTAAAGGTAGAAAAAATGTACACAAAATGTAACATAATGGTAGATTCTATACAACCATATTGATAATTACGTTAAATATAAATGGTCTTACAGACCAATGAAAAGACAGATGATCAAACTGGATGTAAAGCAAGACCCAATTACATGGTATCTACAAAAAGCCACTTTAAATACAAATAGATAAATTAGAAGAATAGAAAAATGTACACTTCAGAACCAAATAAAAGGAATAAAAAGGGACATTTAGTAATGATAAAGTGGTCCAAGAAGACTTAACAATCCTCAATCTTTATGCACTAAATAAAGCTTCAAAACGTGAAGTAAAAACTGTCAGAACTGAGAGAAGAAATAAATCCACAATCACTGAAGACTGAAAGCCTGAAGAAGGGCCAAATACTATGAATCACCTTGACAGTTACAGAACATTCCACCCAACACAGCAGAATACATATTTTTGTAAGTACACAAGGAACTTACCAAGACAGACCATACGGTGGGTCAAAAATCAAACCTTTACAATAAACCAGTAAATGTAAGTAAAATGTTTCCCTGAGTTCTATAAGCCAATATAGGAAACTATTAAATCTGTGGAGGAGTTGCAGGAATACCCTATTTGTGAGTACACTTCCTGGGGGAAAAATAACACAAAAAAACCCAAAAATGGTGAAAACATTTCAATGGTATAGTACACATTTGTGAGTACTTCCTCAGCCACCAAGCAGAGGCTGAACATGGAGAAGGAGCTGATTACAGAAGGGTATGGAGGAATTTGGGGGCTGATTATTTCCTGATTTCTTGATTATGATAGGAGTTTTATAACCGTGTGTCTGTTAGAATTCTCAGAACTATATGCCAAAATGGAAGAATTTCACTACATATAAATTATAGCTTAAATTGTTTAATGTGAAGACAAAAATTATACTTTTTTTTTTTTTTGAGACAGAGCCTCAAGCTGTCCCCCTGGATAGAGTGCCGTGGCATCCACAGTTCACCACAACCTCCAATTCCTGGGCTCAAGCGAGTCTCCTGCTTCCACCTCCCAAGTAGCTGGGACTACAGGCGCCCACCACAATGCCCGGCCATTTTTGGTTGCAGCCGTCATTGTTGTTTGGCAGGCCCGGGCTGGATTTGAACCCTCCAGCTCAGGTGTACATGGCTGGCCCCTTAGCCCGTTGAGCCACAGGCGCTGAGCCCAAAATTGTACATTTTTGAGATATTTCAAACTACCTTATTTAAAAATAAACTAGGATGATAAATATCCTCACTTGATCATTAATACATTCTATGCATGAAACAAATTTTCTCATGTACCCATAAATATTTGCAAATAAAATATACTAAGAGAAAGAATAAACTAGGTTTTCCTAAGTCTTTCTACTAATATACACTGATGATGTTCCCTTCATCACAAAAATATATTGACACTAACTTTGGTAAAAATAAAAATGAATATACAATATGAAAACGTCCAAAATGAGATCTTTATTGTCCAACTCTTCAAAAGTTCCAAATGTCTATATTCTACTAGGCTGGGCTTAGATTTGTACTTTTCAAAGTTTCCACACCTAATTTAAACACTGAAAGTTTGGTATTTATCAACTCTCCTACTGGGAAACTGAAAATTAATAGGCATGAAAGAGAAAATACAACAAATTGTTCATAATTGTATTCTTTCTTAGGGCTTATTTCTAACCTACAATAAGATGTTCTTTCACACAAGAAAAGTAAAAGAGAGAGTGGAAAGTCAGTAGTGAAGGACAGATAACTGTTCCTGTCTCAAAACCAAGCCAATACCAAAACATGATTATGGCATATCACAGAAAATGACCCCAACTTCAATTACCAAATGTCTAGGATGTCCTAGTATTCATTTTGGAAATGCAATAAAATTGTTTTAATACAAAAGGTTCTACTTATTCAAACCAAGAGTGATATAAAGGAAAAATAAGAAAGCTTTTGTGATCTTTAAGAAAGAACCATAATTCAGGCAGCACCTGTGGTTCAAAGGATTAGGGCGCCAGCCCAATATGCCGGAGGTGGAGGGTTCAAACCCAGCCCTGGCCAAAAACTGCAAAAAAAAAAAAGAACCATAATTCATTCAATAACTATCTGAGATACTTAAAGCACTAAATAAGCATTACTTAATAACCAATAACCAACTGAACAAAATAATACCGATGAATCCTATTTTTAAAGATATAATACACATGTGTTCCATTTTTAAATATTATATTTACCTCAAAGCCAAGTCTGTCCTTTTCTTTCCAAAAACAGAAATGTGTTACTTTCTTATCCCAGAATTCATCTGGCTTCACTACACAAACAAGGGACACCTCAGCTGGAACCACATTCTATAAAATACAGAAAAATAATTACAAATCACACATGTAAAATGAATCATTTACTAAATATACAAATTACTGGATATTTATAATTGGGCTAAGTAAGAGACCTTTGGAAATAAATTAAAAAGTAGAAGAAATTCTCCAAACTTTGAAACATACAGAGTAATAAAGAAGTACATGAAAGAAGAGGGGATTCAGAAACGATTTCAAATAATATAATACAGCTAGGACACATGCATCATTTTATATCGATGTTTAATGTATAGGCAGACTGTGGTGGCTTATGCCTGTAATCCTAGCACTTTGGGGGCTGAGGTAGATGGATCGTTTGAGGCCAGGAGTTTGAGACCAGGTTGAGTAACATAGCGAGATCTCATTTCTATAAAAAAAGTTTTTTAATTTTAAAAGTTAGTCGAGCACAGTGGTATACATCCATTGTCCTAACTGCTCAGGAACCTGAGGTGACAGGGCTGCTGGAATCCAAGACTTTGAGGTTTCAGTGAGCTATGATGATACCTCTACAATCTAGCCCTGGCAACAGAGTGAGATACTGTCTCAAAAAAAAAAATTAATGAAAAACAAAGCATACAGTTTTATTAAGCCTCTGTACTAGGGATATGTTTACATTAAATGGCAAGGCTTAATTTTTAGTTGAGAAATTATTAAATTTGATTTTTCTATGATATGAGAAATAAATTTGTAACACAATCATCTTGGAGAATTTCTTCAAAAGGTATAAAATCAACTTGTTTACAAAATAAGCATCTTGTCAGCAATTACACGAAGAGGCCCAGACTCTGCATGATTATAACTTGAAGAAGAAGATCAAGAGCTATCTTTAACAAATGCAATTTCACGTTTACTAGATATAGTTGTTCATGTTATCTTAAGAATGGAAATAAACACTTATTAAATTAATAATTATTCCACATATACTTTATCAGCATGTCTCCTGGAATCTAAGTTTAAAATATATCTTAAATCTAACCATTTCTACCACCCATATTGTTAATACCCCTTACCTAGCCAGCTTTCTAACAAATCCTCCTAACAGGCCTTCCCACTTGATACTATCTCGTGCTCAGAACGAAATTCAAACTCCTCACCAAGGTCTGGAAGGGCCCTGCTGACCTCTCACACCTCTCACCTCCTCACTCACTCCTCCGCTACGGTCTCCCTGACTTTCTCACTGCCCCTGGAGTAAATCTGTTCCAACCCCAGGTTCCTATCCACACCATTTCCTCCATCTGGAACGTTCTTTGCCTTACACATAGAAGTGCCCATTCAGTTTATTTCAGATTCTATTCAAATATTCCCTCTTCAGAGAGGTCTTCACCGCCCACCTTATCTTAAAGTGGCATCATATGACTTGGTTTCCTTTTACTGTTGCATTTTTTCATAGATTTTATCACCACCTGATATTATATGATTTATTAATCTGCTTAATCACTTATTGTCTTGACTCCTCAAGTGAAAGATAAGCTTCTCGTTGGTAGGTAGCTTATCTAGCGTGTCACTTCTGTAATTTCCAGTGCCTATGATGGTGCCTGACATGTAAAACACAGTCTGCAAAAATTTCTTGAATAAATAAATCCTCACTAACAAGCCGGTCCCATTCTCCCAATGTGACAGAAGAGTAATTTGAGCTTCAGAGAATTAAAGTAACTTGCCTAAGGTAACAGTGAAAAAGTCATGAAACTAAAATAGAAATCAGGTCTGTTTGCTTCTGAAGTTCTACCACACCAATTCATACATTCTAGCCCAGGGGTCTGTATGTTCTTTCTGAGCTGCTCTTAAAATAAGTATGTCAGACTTTGTAGGCCACAAAGTCTCTATCACAACTATTCAGTTCTACTGAGGTAGAGTGAAAGCAGCCAGAGACACTATATAAATGAATGGGCCTGGCTGAATTCTAGAAAATTTTATTTATAAACTCAAGGGCCCAACCTCTCTAAACTTTAAACAATAGCACTGTATAATCATATTTTAAGAAGAAAATAGAAAACCTTTTGATAGACACATATCTCTGGGCATGTCAGAAATCTACTGCCCACTACAAGGATTGGGCTATGACTAAGGCCAGTAAAATAAATTCAATGTTATTCAAAGCTTTTATCAGAGGGGTTGGAAAATTTAAGGTAGATATGAAGTTTATTCATATATTTCCTTGTGAAAGATAATTATTTCAAGATCATTGGATGGGAAAGCTCTGAGAAACAAGAGAAACCAAGCACCTCATTTTAGAGGACACTAGTTATAGGCAGACACTAGTGACATCTGGGCGCCCAAACCACCGGCACCAGTCCCTTCTGAGATAAAAGCAATGAATGACTTCATATGTAGAAATTGTCTGACTACGGATAAGCAGGCTGTTTCTACCTCTGAAAAAGTCAACCATTAATATATCCAAAAGTTGTGAAAATACCTATCAGAAAAGAAATCACAAGAGGGAATTAAATCATCCATTGACTGTTCTTCAAAACTGCCATTGATCAAAGTGCAGTTCAAACAGCGAGTCCCAAACAGCTCATCTGTGACACAGCTGAGTGGCAGGATGAAAGGAAGAACACAAGGTCACGATCAATGGATTCTTCACCTAAGAGACAAGGTGATCTTCAAGATTTGGAACATTAAGTGCTGGGACCATTTTTTGACAGAAAAAGTTATGAGGGGATGCTGATTTGTACCCCTTAGAAATTGATTCTCCTGAGCCTATCTCCTTTCTCACAAGTAAGAGTGATTCCAATATGGAAAGTTTAAGTCAAACATTTCAGAAGAACGAGGCAATGGGTAGATGACAGTTGTGAAGCTAAAATTAAACGAGATCATTTATATAGCAAACTTATTTAGCATAGCACTAAAAGTAAAAACTAAAATTAGCATTTTGTTCCCACCCCTGGAAGTTTTTTTTTTTTTTTTTTTTTTACCAACTCTCCTATATAAAAGATAAAACATTAAGAATCATTCTCCTTAATTATAATTTACATGTTTAAATTACATTCCTTTCCACAGAACTCTAAAGCAGCTGCTAATTATATTAATATTTCTCAAATTCATTTAAAATTCTCAATTATTTTTTAATATTTGCCGACATTCACCTAACATTGAATATTCCCTGTCCCAATGTTACTGTCAACTTAAATTTTCCCCAAACTGGCCTGCCATCAACTCCTTTCACTGTTTTTGCTTCATTTTTGAGCTATAATTAAGAATCCCTGCCAGGAATGTCCTTTTCACTTCCTTTCATTTGAATTAGATAATCTCTTGTATCTAACTTAAATTTTATCTTCTCTAGAACCCCTTCTAAGGACAGCAAGGTGCATAAGAATCATCTGCCCTCCAATCACTCAAATAGGTTATTTTTCCATTTCAAATCATAATATCTTCATTGCCCTAAAAGTAAATCCACAAATGTTTACTGGGCATCTACTGTATGCCAGGGAGCACAAACACATTCTGTGAGGAACACAAGGAAAAATAATGCAAAACACTGGCATCAGAGCTCAAGGACGTTGTAATCACAGGTGCTCATTAAATGCTAACTGTGAGTTGCTAAAATCCCCAAGGACACAGCTATTAAGTAAATTTCTTCTGGGTTATAAATAGATATATAATAAGAACATCGTGAACACTGAGTTTTTGGGAAGAAATAGGGGACTAGAAGAGAAAGACATCCCAGAATCACCTGAGAAGCCTCTTCCAACCAGACTTACTCAACCCTGCCACCTGCCCATAGCATCAGAATGAGGAGCAGGGACAGAATGATCCCGACACCGTGGCGAGTTTGGTAATGCCCGCCCCCACCCTTCTAACATCACTGACCTCCTTGCGTAAAAATGACACATGATTTTCAGTTAACAACAAACCTTCAGAATAGGTTGAGATTTATTTCATTACTTGAATTCAAGCCTATAAAAACTGAACCTGCACAACCACACAGTGATACCTTCATTTTCAGAACTCAGTCACGGTGAGAAGCCTGACAGGTCCAATAAATGAAATGCATTTGCCATTTTCACCATCATATGTTGCTGTAAAATAAAAACCATTTTCTGATAGGCAGAAATAAAATTACCTGTAGCATTAAGACTACTGTTTTCACCACATTCCACTGTGATTTTCTGCCATCCACGATCACAGTAAATCCTCTAGCCTTACACTTTTCACTAGAACAAAGCAAAATTAAGAATTATTAAAATAAGTTACAGATTTTATTCTTTACAACTGTAAACAAAAGAGGTTTACAGCTTATTCACATCTAGTGAATTTATCTCACATAGTTTGGTTCATATTGTTAATAAAAATTCTGTTCAGAGTATTCTTTTGTATTCTCAAGCAATTTATTTTCTTCACTTTAAGAAATGTTAACAATTTTATTTCAAAAACATAGAAATTCAACGCCTTAAAAAGTGAAGAGACAGTTGTATATGAAACCAGCACATTAAACCCCATGATTGCATTAATGTACACAGCTATGATTTAATTAAAAAAAAAAAAAAGTGAAGAGATCAAAGCAACATTCAAGCCGTCCTCCTACTCGTCTCTCAATTACTTTATCTGTAAAATGGGAGTGCAGTCAAGTTGGTGGCTAAGGATTGCCAAGTGTGTTATGTCCCTGTCTGTCCTTCCTGCCAGAAGCATTAGATTCATGAATGATTGTTCAAAACAGGTAGAAAATAAGCTATTATTAAACTGTTGAAAATAAACTTCTTGGAAATTTAATAAAAGGAGGTAACACTTGCAGTACACAATGATTCAAAGCTTGAAGAGATAATGTCTAATCCACCACTGCTCTCAATTTTAAATTTTCAGTCACTTGACCAGCAAAATATTGAGTGTTAGAAAATGTGTTATTCCTATGTTATATTCAATTACTCCAGTATTTACTAAACACATCCCAGCTCTAAGATATACAGATTACATCCCTTAGTAATATGCAATAACTTCTGTAGGGAAAAACTCCAACCTACAGAACAAACCTCACATAGCTATGATTGTTACTATTACTATTTTACTTATAAAATTAACTTCAAAGATCTCAAATGTCCTCCTTCCGCTACTACAGAAGGAGATGCAAGTTTGCTTAGCAGAGCAAGGATTTGGTAGTGAAAGCTGTCTTTCCCCCAAAGTTTCATCAATTCATAAGAAAGGCAAATGGTAGATCTTTTCCTGGGATTTAAATCCAGCAACAGTCCTGAGGATTTTACTACTACTCCCTACTTCCTCTAAGCAGTCACATTTCTTCTAAGAGGGTTTGCGGAAAAGTCATGCCCAGTTCTATTGGGGAACAGTGAGAGCATGAGAATGATGATGACGATATTGCTAAAAGTGTAGAGGGGGTTCAGACTGCTCTGTAGGCAAGGACAGAAGCTGAGTTTCCAAAATAAACAAGAAAAAAATTCAAGAGGCGGGGTACATTGAAACATATACCCACAAAAACTTCCACATAAATATTCACAACATCATAATTCGTAACAGCCAAAGAGTAGACAAACCAACGTCCATCAGCTGATGAACAGAAAACAAAATGTGGTACAGCCACACGATGAAGTATTATTCAACCATAAAAAGAATGAAGTACTGATACACGCTACAACACGGCTAGACACAAAGGGACATATACCGTATGATTCCATTTATATAAAATGTCCAGAACAGGAAAATCCACAAGCACAGAAAGCTGCTTAGAAGTTGACAGGGAGTGGGGGGAGTAACAGCAGTACTGGGTTTCTTTTGGGCTGATGAAAATGTTATAGAATTAGATAGTGAGATTGTTGCACAACTCGGCGAATATGCTACAAAACACTGATTTTTACGATATGTGAATTATAACTCAGTAAAAAATAATTTAAGTACAGGTATCCCCCAAGTTACAAACATATGACTTATGTACAACTTATACTTATAAACACAGGCTAGTCTTAGGCAGTCCCCGAGTACAAACTTCCAATTGACATACAACTTGCTCTTACGATTAGAGTCTATTATAATAGGTAATAGGTAAGGGTACCTGTTCCAAATTACATGCAAGTTCAACTTAAGAACAAAACCACAGAACTGATCTCATCCCTAACCTGGGGACTGCCTGTACTCTATTTTTGGATTTGAATTACAAATAAAGGATTCACTAAGTATTCTTTGGGAAAAAGAAGATGAGGTAGTACAATTATTACGTCTAAGTCAGCAAAAGTGAAAAAAAAAAACTTGGGAAGGGAGGCAAACCTGACAGCTAATTACAGTCTGTGGTCTCAGGTAAGGAGGGAATTTTTGGAGATTCCCACCGACAAGACATCTAGGAAGACTGCTGTGACTCAGGGTACAAGCCCAAGGGAGATGCGGCTAAGCAGAGTAGCTGGCTGTTGAGTGATGTTTTGGAGAAGAGGGAACAACTCAAGGACTCTCACAATGCATGATGGGAGTTTGCAGGAAGGAGAACTGAGACACACAGCTGTGCAGGGCAGGGCCCTCCCACCAAGAAAAGCAGGCCAATCCCGTAACTTGGTACTCCGTTGCCACTGGCATCTACAGCTCTGAGATACAGGTTACACACCATCTTGTTAAGTAGGTTTTGCACAAAACATTTACATTTATAATTTATATATAATTTCTATTATATACATTAATATGTACATTAATCACAGTAATGAAGTTTTTAAATACTACCTGTAGTGATCTTAGAAGCATAAATACTTCATCTTACAGAGTACTTGAAAATACCCTTAGTCATAATTTTCTTACATTTTTCTAAACTAGGTAATGAAAAATACACACCATCCAAAGACAACTATCTCAAAATTGCAATACCAACCAGTTTTTCAAGTACTTGAAAAAAATGAGTTTGGGATTTTAAAAAAATTTCATTCCTATAAGCAAAAGGATGGTTTAAACTGCTTTTAATAAGAACACACTTAATTTAGAAGCATGTTATGCTCTTTATAAAGGGCATTCCTATTTTACTATTAACATACTTGGAATTATATTTTAAGAACAGTAACAAAAAAAATTCAAAATCCCTGCCTCCTTGTTCCTTGTTCCTACTTGATTAGAGCCTTTCAAGGGTGATGTGGCTGAGTTAAAACAGCCAAGTGAAACAGACAAGGATGCTTAACAAGCTCACTCGCTTTTCCCATAGAAAGGGATTGCCAGTGGGTTTCCTGGGCTCAGTATCCTGCAGCTCTTCACTCATTTCTCTGAGTTACAGGGACTCCTCTTACACTCACACAACTCTGCTTATACTTACATAATAGGACTAATTTCACTTATGATTTTATTATAATTACTTGTTTAGAACTTAATTAGATATCCTGCTTCCAGAAAGCAAGATTATCTTACGAATACCTTGGCCATTTCTAGAACAGTGCTTTAAATGCTGAGGGCCTTTAAAAACTTTAGATTACACACAGCACATCACTCTTCAGAACACAACGGTTTTCCTTCTTATTCAGAACTGACGCCTTTGATGGCCTACATGGTCCTCTGTGAACTCACTCTAGGCTGTCTCAAACTGGTCCAGTTACACTAGCCTCCTTGCTGTTCACATAACAGGTTAGACCTGCTCCTGCCTCAGGGACTTTCCACGTACTGCTCCAGTGCCTTTTCATCACTTATCAGCAGGCCTACCCCTGATTTCAATCATCTCTGGTAAAATGTTATCTTACCATTTTGTAAAATATCACCACATACCTTCTTCTGCCTCCATCGCTCTCCTGACTCTTTCCAAGCTTTGTCTGCGTACACTCATATCCCACATGCTATGTACTTAGCTGTAATATTTGTTTGTTGTGACCATTAGGGTCTAAGGTCCATAAGGACAGAAACTAGATCAGCTCTGTTTATCCAATTGCTCAGTGCCTACTAGAATAATGAGGAGTTCATCGTAGACTTCACATATTCGCTGTGTGACTGAAGACTTAGGACCTTCTTGTCTGTAAAGCATTTGATGAGTCATTAAACCTTTTCATCCTGATGTTTCCTCTATACCATGAACAAGTTAGGAAAACTGACTTAAAACAAAAACTTAACTTTAAAAAAATCAAACGAAGAAAATGGAAGGGTATCTTCAACAGATGTTGAATGTCAGGAGGAGGAGGGGGGAGGGGTTGGTGAAGGAGAGAGGTTTGCTAAGCTCTCACCTAACAGGCACCATGTAGGAATATAGGACACACCTCCTGGGTGAAAGGCGCAACTACGACTTGGACTTTATCTAACATACACAAACTATATAACTTAATGTATGTACCTTTATATTAATCTAAAATAAAAAAAGGAATAATCTGTGAAAGTACTTGGTAGCATTTCTAGAAAGACAATTTTTTATTTTAATTTATTTTTATTTTTTTGAGACAGTGTCTCACTCTGTCACCCTGGGTGGAGTGCCATAGCATCATAGCTCACAGCAAGCTCAAACTCTTGGGCTTGAGCAATCCTCTTACCTCAGCCGCCAGCGTAGCTGGGACTACAGGCGACTGCCACTACACCTGACTAGTTTTTCTATTTTTAGTAGAGGTGTGGTCTTACTCTTACTCAGGCTGGTCTGGAACTCATGAGCTCAAGCAATCCACCCACCTTGGCGTCCCAGGGTGCTAAGATTACAGGCATGAGCCACTGCACTCAGCTTATAAAGACAATTTAAACACAGGTTGAGTGATTTTCCATGATTTTATCATTGGATGAAAAGTAACTTCCCTTTGAGCTAGAAAATACTGTAATTTTAAATGTATACTGAATATACCGTTCAAAGACAATGTTAAAACAAATAAGATTTCAAGATTTCTTTTTTAAGAAATTCTTTTGTAAGATTTCTTTTATATTTTACTATATTCACTTACATACTATTATGTAAATTTACTGTTAGCTATCAACAGCAATGGCATCAAGATTTTATATTTTACTATATTCACTTACATACTATTATGTAAATTTACTGTTAGTTATCAACAGCATGGCAACAGGCCCCCATGGCACAGTGATCATAAGTACAGAACTGCAGCTCGAGGGCAATGTAGCTTCCTGCCCTAACCCTGCTCCCCTAACCCTCCCTACGTATCAGTTCTCTCGTATGTAAGATGGGGATGAAGATGACAGTGCTCATTTCATAGGGCCAATATAAGAATTAAATGACTTAATGTTATCTATTATTTCCTTAAACCTGGGCTATTCTTTTCATATCTCTCTCTCAATCATCATCATAAGGAAATTCGAAGATCCATTTTGAATTTACATTTCTAAAAGGGAGGCAAGACCAGCCTAGATAAACATTTTATCCACCAAAACAACTTCTGCTGAGTAGATAACTATTGCAGGTTTGTTGATTTTCTAATAAAATGTGAAATGGCTGGGACTGGTGAGTTACCAGGTCCAGTAAGTCCATATTTGAGAATGCAGAGCTCTGAAGAAACACTTAGGATGGATCAAATTTGTCAGTCTTTATTAAACCTATGAGTAGCCCTTTATAGAATATGGGGCAGTCATGGTTAGTCTTAAACTCCACAAAGAACTGGATAGGAGTTACCTGAACATAAACTCAGTATTCAGGCCAGGCTACAGCTAACCTGATCAACTCCTTTTTTTCACAGGCTTCTACCCAGAGTTCAAAACAAAAAACAAACTTACAGATGACCTGTAAGGAAAAGAGTCAAGAAATGCCCCCCATTCTCAAGTTTGCTGAGTTACCTACTTAAAATATGTACCATAGCACCTTGCCTCTCTCTAGTAATTAAAAATAAGCAAGTATAGGTAAGAAATTGGTTTATGACTTACACTAAAGTAGCTCATGTGCAATAATTTGACAGAGAGAGAATTTAAATAGTGCAGGCTATTTTTGCTTTCCCTCCCCAGAGTGTCTGTGAACCAGGAGATGTGAGTAAATCTGCTAGTCCCTCAGCCTGCCTTCGTTCCTCTCTGCTCTTCAAGGTGAGCATCCTGCTTGGCTGAGCGTGATTCTAGTATACACAAGCATGCATTTTCTTACAACAAACCTAATCACAAGCCAAGTCTTCTGAAAATCAGCCTCAATTACAGACATGGAGGAAATTTCCTCAATTAGGAAAACCTGGGTATTCATGGAAAGCTAGTACAAATTCTGATCCACCCTTCAGTTCTTTTCAAGAGTAATTTTGACAGTAAGTAATTTTCATATTTCATTTGAACCTCAAAACTGGACTTCACATAAGAGGCAACTACACTGTATTCATTTGAAGTATGAAAAAGCTCTGGATTGGTCTGAGGAATCGCAGACTCTAGTTCCAGCTCTCCTAGTAACTAGCTGTGATCGTGGAAAAGTAACCCTAACCCTCTGAGTGTCAACTGGCAGGTGGTTCAGATGGTTTCCAAGTTGCCTGACACATTTTACCTTCTATGAATCCATCTTGGAACACTTATTTTGTAATCTATGAGCTGTTAAGTCTGGTTAATATCAGTTAACTAAAAACCACTTTGTTGTCCAATGGTAAATAATATAAATTAGCTCAAAGTATTAAAGTATTAGCACAATACTAACACATTGACTGGGGAATCTAATAATTTTCTTCTCTAGAAAGTGAAAAAATTATAAATCCTCACTTGAAGACATCTATTTTCCTAATACTAAAAAGATAAACACCAATAGAACAATTAAATTAAAGAATTAGGTGTAAATTAAAACTAGTTGTTAGAAAATACAGTTTTAAGTCTGTACTCTGCAAAATGGTTTAAAATGAAATAAATTATTATGTCAATAAAATGCAAATATAGGGAAAATACAAAGAATGTTTACTCTGACTAAAATGTTTAAATTCCGTAGCTATAGCTAAAAGCATCATATGAGATATTTTTATTCCTTTTTCTACCACTGCATTTTACAAACACACACACACACACACACACATCATCCCTGCCCTCATTCTTATGCTTTATTGCAGTGGTTTGCAAATCCAGATGCATATTGAATTACATGGGAAGCTTAAAGGATGAAAAAAAAATATGATGAGCAGGCTTCCCAAGAACAACTCAATCAAAATCTCTAATAGTGAAACACAGGCAATTCTTCAGATAATTCTAACAAGCAGTCACGCTTCAGCTTCCAGATATCATTTGTGAGATAAGAGGTTGGAGAGGAAGCTTTTTGTTTCTGATGTTGAAGTAATGAGTAGACTTGAGCAACTTTTTGTATTTTAGCTTTCATACGAAGGCTAAAACCCAATTATAGTACAAGAAATGGGGAAAGGGGCAAGGGAGGGGAGAGGAGGGGGGGAGGATTGGTGGAGGGAGGGTGATTGGTGGGATCACACTTACGGTGCATCTTACAAGGGTACAAGTGAAAATTACTAAATGTAGAATATAAATGTCTTCATATAGTGATTAAAAGGCCATAAAGGCTATGTTAAATAGTTCAATGAAAATATTTCAGATT
>CAUYRH010162811.1:0-16992 GCA_963574655.1 Perodicticus potto | reverse complement strand
TGTCACCCTGGATAGAGTGCCGTGGCATCACAGCTCACAGCAACCTCCAATTCCTGGACTCAAGCGAGTCTCCTGCCTCCGCCTCCCAAGTAGCTGGGACTACAGACGCCTGCCACAACGCCCGGCCATTTTTTGCTTGCAGCCATCATTGTTGTTTGGCGGGCCCGGGCTGGATTCGAACCCGCCAGCTCAGGTGTACGTGGCTGGCGCTTTAGCCCGCTGAGCCACAGGTGCCGAGCCAAGTCACAGATTTTAAACATATCATTCGCATTACAGTATAAACACTGAAATCTTATTGTAACACTGTTCACTGTAGACCAGACTTCAAACTAAGGCAGCTCTGTCATGGATATTATCCAAGGGGTTTAAGTTCTTCAAAACAAAAAGAATGTCACCATAAGGTAAATTTAGCCTCAAGAATGTCTCAAAACATGAAATGTAAAGATAATGTTATATGAGGCTTCAGATTACTTGTTTAAAGGAACGGTTATCTGCCACACTATCATATGTTTGTAATTATAATTAAAGATGCTTTTCCCTATAACAAAAGCAAAAGTATTACTTCTCAATAACATAAAAGACAAATGAATTCAGGTATCAGGAAGTGAGTTTAGAACAAGGCTAAATCTAGAAATGTATTTTCTAATTAGCATCAGAGAACAAAAATTTCCATTTACATTCAGCTTCCTAAGGATGAAACAAATACACAGCAATGCTATAAATTCCAAAAGACAAGAGTCACTGAACAGGTTAAAAATGGTTTTAAATATTCATAGATCATTTCAAAATTACTAAGAAAATAGAGATAAAACTCACAGAGAACGTTGACCCACTGTTGAATGCTACAACAGTATGAATTTCATCATGCAGTTTTATTGAGAGCTCCCAGTTAGCCATCTCTGGTTTAATAATGGGCACTCTAAAGTAGAAAGAAAAGAAAAATAGTAAATCATTTTAATAATTTTATATTACTCTCTCAATAAACTAATTTTTCATTGACATTAAGTATGCAGGGTAAAACTATCAAAAGGTTTTTCTAAACCTTTTCTATTCAATTATTCTAAAAGGTTCCATCTTTGGAAAAAACTCTCAGATTTAACTAGAGAAGTTTTTCAAAACATACACCAAAGACAAGGGCAGTCAACTCCAGGATTATTGTAGTGCTATCATCTATTCTATGAATTTGAGTTGCTTAATTTTGACAATCTTTCACAAGTAAGTTCCTTAAGCATTATTAGTTTTTTCTCGATATTTTGTTACTGTTCAAGATTATTATTTTTTTTTTTTGAGACAGAGTCTCACTCATTATATTACCCTTGTTAGAGTGCGGTAATGTCACAGCTCACAGCAACCTCAAATTCTTTGGCTGAAGCGATTCTCTTGCCTCAGCCTCCCAAGTAGTTGGGACTACAGGTACCCACCACAATGCCTGGCTATTTTTTTAGAGACGAGGTCTTGCTCTGGCTCAGGCTGATCTCAAACCTGTGAGCTCAAGCAATCCACCCACCTCGGTCTCCCAAGTGCTGGGATTACAGGTGTGAGCCACTGTACTCAAGATGAACTCAAGATACTTTTTTAAAAGACACAATAAAATAAACAACCATGCCATGCCTTAAACTTCAGAGACATGGAATGCATAAAATGAACTGCTGAGTCAGCATGATTTTGCCTGCAGTGAAGGTCCCCAACCTTTTTGGCTCCAGGGACTGATTTCATGGAAGACAATTTTTCCATGAACAAGGATCAGGTGTGTGAGGGGTGATTCTCATAAGGTGCACACAGCTCAGATTCCTCACCTGTGCAGTTTACAGCACTGACCTGACAGGAGGCGGAGCTCAGGTGGAGATGGCCGCCGTGGGGAGTGGCTGTCTGTACAGATAAAGTTTCACTTGCCCACTGCTCAACTGCTGTGCATTCTGGTTTCTAAAAGCCTGGCGGTTAGGGGCTGTAGGCCTAGAGAATTATTTTGGCTTTATTTTTCAAAAATGATGAGACTAGGCCAGGTGTGGTGGCTCATGCTTATAATCCCAGCACTCTGGGCGGCCGAGGCAGGCCGATTGCTTGAACTCAGGAGTTCGAGACCAGATGAGCAAGAGCGAGACCCTATCTCTAATAATATCTGGGCACTGTGGAAAAGTGCCTGTAATCCCAGCCTCTTGGGAGGCTGAGGCAAGAGAATCTCTTGAGCCCAAGTGTTTGAGGTTGCTATGAGCTATAAAGCCATAGCACTCAACATCAGGGTGACTGGGTAAGACTGTCTCCGGAAAAAAAAAAAAAAAATGATGAGATTAAAAATGTATTAAAGAATGGACTTCTGTGTATTATTTTATTTATAAAATATGGTAGAATGTTCTTCATAATGTCAATTAGAAGAAAAATTATAATAGGATATCATATAAGATATAACTTTTTTATAAAAAGCTATACTTGTTTTATATGCTATTACTAAAAATTTTTTAAATTTTAAAAACAAATTTAAAAATTACCCATATACCCACTTAATATAGTACTCTCATATAATAAAACAACAATGTCATAAGTTTGTTAAAACAAAACACAGCCACATACACACACACAGGAACACAAAAAACCAACCTAAACAATTTATGAATTCAACAAACACTAAGCGCTCAGCACTAAATTCTGGGACACCAAAAAGAAATAAGACATGGGTCTCTTCTTGGGAACTTACTGTCTTGTCTACCCATGGAGAGAGGGGAAGGGGAAGAAGAAGGGGAATCTGTATTTGGCTCACCTTTTCTTGATCTGTTTTCTAAAGAAGAGGACATGTATTAAATAGCATGTAAGTTAAAAATGTATTAATAAAAATGCACACTGTACGCAAAAGGCCCAGAAGATTCTCTTTTGGCAACTTGAAGATGATTATTTTAGAGGACAGACCTTCACACAAGAGTGTGAATGGGGAACAAGACACAGGAGGGGAGAGGCAGAGGAAGAGGGAAAGAGAGAGAGGAGGAAGAGGAGGGCGAGACAGGAGGAGGGAGAGAGAGGAAGAGGAGGGCAAGAGAGGAGAGGGGGAGACGGGGAAGAAAGAAAGGAGGAGAGAGGAGGAGGAAGAGGAAGAAGGAGGCCTATACTCTTATTTCCCTCTACAATGGCAACCTCCCCCTTTAAGATTCTCTAACAGATTCTTCAAGGAGATTGCTGCTTCCCTCATAACTTCTTCCTCAATTATAGTATAGTTTCAGTGATTGCCTTTCCATGTAAACCATTCTATCTGCTGTAATATTTTTCAAAATGCAGTGGCCCACCAGAGGCAACCCATTCACATAAATGTCAGGCGCCTTTCAGTTACATGATGAGCCTCTGCTTCCGGAGGAGCTGGGAGGTTGTCAATCCTGACATCCCATTCCAACCCAGAAGGCATTTTCCCATGGAAAGCGATCTTACAGATGGTGGTAAGATATAGCTGCCACTCTCCAGAACCTAACTACTATTTATTTTTCCATTGTTTCGTTTTGATCCACATCTGTTTCATATATGTTATAACTTGCCCCAGGAGGGACCTGATGGAAAGACTGCAGCCTTTTGAGTTAAAACACTGAGGTCTAAGTCTTAGCCCATTCTCCTACTAGCAGTGTACCTGAGATCTGATTCAATCTGTTTGAAACAGTTTCCACATCTGTAAAAGCAGATCAGAGTAGAATTAGACAGGTGATAGGAACCTCAAGTGGCACTTTTCTAACAATTTCTGGTGATTTGTTAATAGGACACCAGAAAGAGGGTCACTATGAAAGCACACTCTCAAGATACCAAAAAGAGTCAAAAATGAGGAAGGTGAGAGGGTTCATTCTTCTACAAACAAAAGTTGCCAAGATTCCTCTTGACTTTCCATAAGTTTGAAAGTGGTTTTGTTTTGTTTTTTCAATAAAATGGACAAGTTGGATATATATGCTAGTCAATTAGCAAATCCAAATATGCCTTGCAGCAGAAATAAACTATAAATAAAAATAACAATACAGACCAAAAGTGCATATGCTCTATCTCTGCAGCATCTTTGAAAGTATACTAACTGGTCTGAAACACTGATTTCAATTCAATAAGCACAAACATGTTTAAAATTAGGTAACAAATACCTAATGTTATATTTTAAATTTTAGAAAAGAATTACCCAAATCTATTAAATTCAAAATAGCATCAAAGAAGATTTTAATGAAATCTCTAAAAAGAGGAGGGAAAGGGCTGGGAGCTTCATTCAACTTACTACGGTAAAGATACACAGAAAACAGTATCCTTAAATGAAGTGTTTCTAACATGAGAGGCTGCCATCTGATCAAAATTTAATCTGTGCAACTTATTAGTCACCTGCAAAGCTGACATCAATTAAGCTACCACTTCAAAAACAAAACAAAACAAAAAACCCAGTAAAAAGGAATTCACATAAACAGCCACTCACAAAGCAAATCAAATAATAGCCTTTACCCACGCCTGTCTACTTTGATTACCATCAGCCAGCTAGAATGAATATGCTCAAAAATCCTAAATTTTTCTGCATTTTATGATGAAAAGTAGTTAGCTGCTTGTCACTAACGTTAATTCTAATACATTTAACTTACTGGAAAAAAGGTACAAGAAATACTAACTTAAATACATGCTCTTAAATGTCAATTTTAAAAGTAGACTTTGTGTAAACATGAAAACCATCAGCATCTTCAGTTAGAAAGAATTACACCCATCTCAAAACTATATAGACACTCAGAAAAGCTGGTTTTCAATTGTGCCATCACCTCTTTAGGAGTGAAATACTGAGTTAAAACAATGCTAGTGGTCAAAGGATCATTAAGAAATGCTTCATCATAACTTTCACAGTGGGTGGTCTGTAAAATGATCGGGAAAATAATATGCAACATTCCATAGCCACTGAGGTCAGTCTCTGCATACAAATCTTTGCAGGAAGAAAAAGGCCTTCAGAAAGTGGGCCATTCATCTGAATGAAGTTCAGAGAATTTCCAGCATGGTGAAAAGATATGTTATGCAAGCACATAGATGTATTCAGTGGGGGTAGACAGAACCAGCTACATGGAGACTACAAAGGAGCCCTCCCATGGCTCATGAATAAGTCGAGGAAATGATCAGAAAAAAAGAGAGAGAGAGAGATGTTTAGACAGATGGCCCACTTCAAATGCCTGAGACAGGGCTGAAGCAATTTTAATGAAACTTTAGATCTAGTATATGAATTGTTTCTTATTTTCCCCTGGGTGGGGAGGGGAGAAAAAAACTGAAAGGAAGACAAAAATTCAGCAATTCACTGAAAAACTCACTTTTAGCAAGTTGAAATGGAGGAAGAGTCACAAGAACAAGTTTTAGTAGGTTTTAGGGCAGTAAATTCATATGAATTCTTCACAGAGCCATCAGCTAGTAAAATGAATATAAAAAGCACAGGATGAACAGATTAAAGGAATTTTTAAACAGAAGTCTACTGCCAAACCAAACAAAAATCTAAGCCTTATTATGTGAGAACTTACAACACTCCAACATTAAAGTTCATCACTGTAGAAAAAAGATAAAAGCAGCATTTTCAGAGAACCTCTTCAAAGCTTGTAAATGGCACGGAGGAGGATTAGAATTTTGCCTACATGCAATTTAAAATGCGTATGTTCAAACATGTGAAATGGTGCAGAAGTGTCTGTGTCACACAATTGCACTGAGAAATAGGAAACACCACAAGTTTGGTGTTACTGATATTACAACTAACTACACAACACAACATGTGAATTCAGACTCCAATACACAATACTATTTATAATCTTACATATTTTAACATTATGTATAGTCCCTTTCCTTCTTTCACCAATAGGGCTAAAAGTTCACAATTTAGACTTTGGGCACAATTCAACGGGAAGGCAACACACAGTATAGCTGTCACCCTGGAAGTCCCGTGTCTGACTGAGTGCAAACCTCCAAAAGTCATGTGACCCCCACAATGTAGATCCCGGTGTCAAAGTTTCCTTCCCAGCCAAACAAAGATATTAAGAATACCTAGCCCAGTGGTTCTCAACCTTCCTAATGCTGCAACCCTTTAATACGGTTCCTGTGAGTCACAACCCACAGGTTGAGAACCGCTGACCTAGCCCTTATGCTGCTTACATGAGAAAAAGATGTAAGATGCTTTAGGCTTGTGCTTGGAATATAAATGATAATTTAGACTTAGTTATTACTGTTATCATCATTTCATGTAGAAATTTCTGAAATCCTCCCTCTATTGTTTCAACAATTGCTACTTTTTAAAACTTTTATTAATATGTAATTTACATGCAGTTCCATCATTCCCCTTTTCAGTAAATCTGCCCTGCACAGAGTGGACTCCAAATATATGTTCTATTGTATGTGACTTTGTTGCTCAGTATTGTTTTTAAGATTCCTGCTACCGACAACAGTAGAACCTTCATAGTTGACCATCTCCTTAAGTTGACCTAATTTTCAGAGACCAGACATTCACCTGAAGTACCCAAGGGAAGTTCCTTATGGTGACCACCTACAAATGTTAGTCAGTTTGTTACAGTCTGTTGGGTGGTCAACTTACAGAGGTCTACTATAGTTCTTTTTATTACTAAGTAATATTTTATTGTACAAATATACTAAAATTAATTCATCCTTCCGTTGATGGACATTTGGGTTGTTTCCAGTTTGGAGCTATTACAAACAGAGTTGCTATCAACGTTCTTTGCACAAGGCTGTTTTTCATATGGTTATTTATTTATTTTTTTGGAGGACATATGTTTTCATTTCTGGTTAGGAGAAAATCTAGGAGTGAAAATAGGGCAAATGTATGTTTAATATTACATAAACTATAATACCAAACTGTTTTCCAAAAGATAACATGTCTATGCTCCCAGGGCAATGGAGTTTCTCCACATCCCTACCCCTGTTGTCATTCTTTCCAATTGTAGCCTGGTGAGTGGCTGTGAAACCACATCTTATTCTATGTAGCTGAATGCGTATGTCCCCTATGATAAATGTTGAAGATTTTATGGTGCTTACTGGCCCTTTCTATTCAAGTTTTTGCCTATTTTCACCAGGTCATTGGCCTTATTTTTTATTGATTTGTTGAAGTTCTTTACTTTGGATACAAGGCAGTTGTCAGTTTTATATACTGCAAGAATTCTCCTCTGTGGATTTCTCATTAGTTTTCTTAACATCTTTCCTTTAGCAGAAAATTTTAAAAAAATTAATAGGGCTTATTTTGGGGAGTAGTTTTAGGTTTACAGAAAACACTCCTGCTAGTTTACTGAAGTACAATTTATATTTGATTGACTTTTTGTACCAAAAGCTTGATAAATTTATTAGTTCTAGCAATTGTTCCGTAAATTCCCTAAGGTTTTCTATGCAAATGATTACGTAGTCTATGAACAGAAATGACAACTTTACTTCCTCCTTTTTTATTTCTATGCCTTTTACTTTTTTTTTCTTTCCCATTGCACTGGGAAGTATCTTTAAGATAATGAATATAAGTGATAAAAAGACAATTTTGTCTCTTTTGAAATCTTAAGACAACATTATTTTTCAAAAAATTCCTGGCCCCCTCTATCCTTTCCTTTTGTGTCCCCCAACACATGTAAGTCACATCTCTTGACAACTTACAGTGCCAACAGGTCACTGAAGCTCTCTTCAATTTTTTTTAAACAGCTTTACTCAGGTACAACTGATGTACCAAAAAAATCTCACACATGTTTAATGCATACAATTTTATGAGTCTGGACAGTTGAATACACCTATGGTTAACCATCACCCTGCTCAAGGAAATAGATAAATCTATGTCTTTTGTGTCTCTCCATTTCTTTAAAATATATATTTTAGGACTAAAGTCTCACTTAGTGATGTGCTATAGTTTCCATTTCTACGCTAATATTCCCTGAATGATGTGCTATAGTTTCCATTTCTATGCTAATATTCCCTGTTGTCTCATTTTTTTTTTCTTGAGAGACAGGTCTCACAGTGTCACCTAGGCTGGATTTTGCAATGGGGTAATTGCAGCTTACTCAAGTCTCAAATTCTGGGTTAAAGCAAGTTCTCCTCCTGCTTCAGCCTTCCCAGTAGCTGGACTATAGGAGATTCCACCATACCTGGCTAATTTTTCTGTTTTTTGTTAGAGATGGGGTTCTCGCTGTGTTGCCTAGGATGGTCTTGAACTCCTGGCCTCAGGAGATCTTTCTGCCTCAGAATTCCAAAGTGCTGGGATTATAGGCAAGAGTCACTATACCCAGCCCTGTTCTCTCATTTTGTTTTTTAATACTTGAAAACAATTTTAATAGCTGCTTTAAAATTCTTCCTCATGAATCCAACATATAGTAATCTCACAGTTGATATCTACGGACTACTTTTTCTCTTGACTATGGGTCATCTTTATTGTTGAATTGCATGCTAGGTGGATTTTCATTGTATACCAGATCATGGAGATATTATACAGTCTACTTATGTGATCTTCCACTGAAAAATACTGATTTTTATTATAGCAGGCAGTTAAATCACTAATTATCCTGAAGTTGTGGACGCTCACTTAAGATGTTGTGCTGGTGTGTATCCACTGACTTTCCTCTTAGTAAATAAAGTCCCAACTACTTATTCCAGAAACATAGTGTTTTCTCCCAAGGCATGGTCCTGCCAGGATTTTAATGGAAAGCTCAAGGTGTTTACAAACACCTCAGATTGATGAGATTCAAATTCCAAACATCTTCTCCTTGGTAAGCAACTGAAATTTCAGCTCGGTTCATTTCAGCATTCCAGCAGGTTTTCCATGCTGGGCTCCTGGGAGTCTTCTTTATGGACGAACATTTTTATGTTGAGCTTTGTTCTGTTGCTCCCTTTTGCCATGATAAACCTGTTCAATTTCTAGGAGTTCTGAAAACCTTGACAGTCACTCTCTGAGACGTCAAGCCAAGAAGACCATGGCGAACTGCTTCAGTTTCAGCCATGCCTTCACAGATGCGGTCACGATGGCTCTGAGGGGAAAAGCCAAGTAAACATGCACCTCACCAGTGCAGTTTCCTTCTTTCAAACAAACTTGGTTGTTTATGCACAGCTTTCAAATAGCTGTATTTTATATTTTGTCCAGAGTTCACCATTGTTATCTAGAGAGGGTAACTGAAAATAGGCTATACCACCATCATAAGAACTTGCACTTGTCTATGTTGGTTTAAACTTGCATCCTTTATCTTCAAAGGCAGAAGATGAAAGAAAGAACACTGGCTCACGTATATGTACCACTTCTACCTTCCAGCTGGAATCACAGGGACACTAACCTACTGCCAAAGAAGTACCACCAAATTCTTATCACTAAATTCAGATTAAGTCAGATAAACATACATATTTTATAATTTAAGAAGAAACATTCTCAGCCAGGCACAGTGCTATAATCCTAGCACTTTGGGAAGCAGAGACAGGAGTATCAGTTGAAGTCAGGAGTTTGAGACCAGTCTGAGTAACACAGCAAGAACTCACCTCTACAAATAATAAAAAAAAAAACTTAGCCAGGCATGGTGCTGTGTGCTTGTAGTCCTACGTACTGGGGAGGCTGAGGCAGAAGGACCACTTGAGCACAGGAGTCTGAGATAACAGTGAGCTATGATCATGCCACTGCCATCAAGCCTGGGCAACCAAAGCAAGACCTTGTTTCTTTAAAAAAAAAAGGCTTGGCACCTGTGGCTCAAGCGGCTAAGGCACCAGCCACGTACACCTGAGCTGGCGGGTTTGAATCCAGCCTGGGCCCGCCAAACAACAATGACGGATGCAACCAAAAAATGGTTGGGCATTGTGGCGGGCCCCTGTAGTCCCAGCTACTTGGGAGGCAGAGGCAGGAGACTTGCTTGAGCTCAGGAATTGGAGGTTGTTGTGAGCTGTGATGCCACAGCACTCTATCCAGGGTGACAGCTTGAGGCTCTGTCTCAAAAAAAAAAAAAAAAAATTCTTAAAAAGGACTCTATCAATCTAGGAAAAAGATGATGTTTCATTTAATTCCTAAAATCTGAACTTCTATTATACCATTAGAAAAACAAATTCTTTTTTCTTTTTTTTTTTTTTTTTTTTTTTTTTTTTGCGACAAGGTCTCACTCTATCACCCTGGGTAAAGTGCTAAGGCATCATCATAGCTCACAGCAACCTCAACCTCTTGGGCTCAAGAGATCCTCTGGCCTCAGCCTCCCAAGTAGCTGGGACTTCAGGTGCCAACCACAACTATTTTTAGTAGAGACAGGTTCTGGCTCTTACTCAGGTTAGTCTTGAACTACTGAGCTCAAGCAATCTACCCACCTCGGCCTCCCAGAGTGCTAAGATTATAGGCATGAGCCACCACACCCAGGCTGAAAAATAAATTCTTAAATATAAAATACATGGTAAACTACAAAACTTTAAACAGTTTTATTGAGACAATATTCATACATCATAAATTTAACCAATCTGAAGTGTACAATTTAATGGTTTTTAGTATATTTACAGAGATGTGCACCTACCACCATAAGCAATTTTAAAACATTTTCATTAGCCCATAAAGGAAACATGGGGTCCATGAGTAGTCACCCCACATTTCCCTCAACCTCCTCAGTCCTAAACAAGTACTAACGCACTTTCTATTTCTACAGCTTTGCTTATTTTGGACATTTCACATAGATGGAATCATAAAATTTGTGGCCTGCTATGACTGTAATACCTCATTTAGCATTTTTGCAAAATTCATTCATATTGTAGAAAATATCAATACCTCATTTAGTTTTATTGCTGAAAAATATTTCATTCTGTATGTATACCACATTTTATCTGTATATCCACCCATCATTTGACAGACATTCGGACTGTTTCCAGAGTTAGGCTATTCTGAAAAATGCCACTATAAACATTTGTGTACTTTTCTGGGGACACATGGTTTCATTTCCCTTGAGTATATACCTAGCACTGAAATAACTGGGTTGTGGTAATGTCTAACACATTTTGAGAAACTGCCAAACTATTTCCAAGTTCATACAATTATATTCATAAATTCCCACTAGGAACTTACAAAGGTTCCAACTTCTCCACATCTTCTTCTACATTTTCCTACTGCCATTCAGATTACAGTCATTGTAGTGCGTAGGACATTGATATCTCATGATGGTTTTGCTTTGCATTTTTCTAACAACTAATAATGCTGAGCATCTTTTCATGGGCTTGTTGGTCATTTGTCTATCTTCTTTGGAACAATTTCTATTCATATCCTTTGCTCATTTTTTATTGGGTCATTTGTCTTTTTATTGAATTGTTAATAGTCCCTTATACAGTCTAAACAAAAGACCCTATCAAATCGATAATTTGCATGTATTTTCTCCCATTTTGATGCATATCTTTTCACTTTTTTGCTTTAAGGCAACAGTTTTAAATTTTGATGCAGTCAGTTTATCTATTTTTTTTGTTGCTGTTGCTTGCCCTTTTGGCATCTTATGTGAGAAAGTACAGCCAAACCAAAGGCAACAACAATTAGCTCCTGTTTTCCTCTGCGAATTTTGTAGTTTTAGCTCTTATACTTAGGTCTGTGATGTTTAGAGTTTATTTTTTGTATATGGTGTGAGCAACTTCATTCTTCTGCATGTGCATATCCACGTACCCAAGCAATATTTATTAAAAAGATTAATCTTATTCATTGAGTTGTCTTCATACCCTTGAACTCAACTGACCATAAGTGTAACAATTTATTTCTAGATTCTCAGTTCTATTCCATTAACCAACATGCCTATCCTAATACAAAGGCCGCTTTGCTTGATTATACTGGCTTTTTCTGACATCAAGAAGTATGAGTCTCCCAAAGTTATTCCTCTGTTTCAAGATGGTTTTTGCTATTCTGAGTTCCTTGCATTTTCACATGAATTTTGGAATGTTGTAATTTTTGCAAAAAAACAAACAAAACAAAACCAAAAAACATGCAACTGAGATTTTGAAAAGGATTATGCTGAATCTGTAGATGAGTTTGGTGAGCACTGGCATCTTAACAATATTAGGTCTTTTGTTCCATGAATATAAGATGCTTTTCATTTGTTTCATCTTTAACAATGTTTCATTGTTTTTAGCATTCAAGTTTTGCTCTTCTTTTTAAAAATTTATATTTAAGTACCGCATACCTTTTTGGTGCTATAGTAAGTAGAATTGTTTTGTTAATTTGATTTATGGTTTATACAAGCTACTATATAAAAATAAAAACTGATATTTGCATATCATTTTTATATCTTGCACCTTTGCTTAACTCAGTAGTTCTTACAGATTTTTTGGTGAATTCCTCAAAATTTTCTCTTTACAAGATGCTGGCATCTGCAAACAGAAATAGGTTTACTTCTTCTTGATCTAGAAGCCTTTTATTTTTAGCTCTGTGTTTACTATTGATGGTCTTCATCAGTCTGAGGAAGTTGCCTTCTATTCCTAATTGGTTGAGTGGGTTTTTTTGTTTTGTTTTTATTTTTTGGTTGAGTGTTTTTTATGAGGAAGGGCTATTGGATTTTGTCAACCATTTTTCTGCATTTGAGATGATTCTGTGGTTTTTGTCTTTTAGTGTACTAATATGGTTTATCACATAGATTGTTATTTGGATATTAAACAAACCTTGTATCCCTACAGAAAATCCCATTTAGTTATAGTGTATAATCATTGTATATATTCTTAGGTTTGGTTTGCTAGTATACTGCTGAGAATTTTTACATGAGTATTTATGAGAGACACTGGTCTTTAGTTTTCTATTTGCAACATCTTTACCTGGATTGGTATTGTGGTAATAATGGCCTCGTAGAGTAAGTTGAAATTATTTTGTTCCCTTTCTATTTTTGAAAGACTCTGTGAAGGATTAGTATTAAGTAATTTAATTTTCCTTTAAGTGTTTCAATGAATTCACAAGTAAAGCCTTCTGGTGCTGCACTCTTTCTGAGAAGTTTTGTGGTGACAAATTCAATCTCTTATGGTAAGTCTATTCAGATGTTCTAGCTCCTCTTGAATGTCATAGCCTTTGTCATTCTAGGAATTTCTCCATTTTATCTGAGTTACCTAGTTTGCTGGTACACACTTGTTCACAGTATTCTCTTAAAATCTCTTAATTGCTATAATGTCAGTAGGTATACTTTCTCTATTACTGGTTTTTGCAATTTGAGTCTTCTTTTTCTCTTGGTCAGCTATCTAACAGTTTATCATTTGTTAATCTCTGTGAAACCAAATTCTGCTTTCATTCATCATTTCCTTTGTTTTCTGTTTCCATTTCATTTATTTCTACTCTAATCTTTAGTATTTTATTTCCTTTGCTTGCGTTGATTTAAGTTAGCTCTACTCTTCCTAGTTCCCCAAAGTAGAAGATAAGGTGATTGGGATTTGTCTTCTTTTTAAAATCACATATTTATGGCTCTCAATTTCCTTTTAAGACTGCTTTATGAGTATCCCATGTGTTTTTATTTATTTTACTTATTTATATATATATATTTTTTGAGACAGAGTCTCACAAGTTGTCACCCTGGGTAGAGTGCCGTAGTGTCACAGCTCACAGGAACCTCCAACTCTTGGGCTTAAGTGATTGTCTTGCCTCAGTCTCCCAAGTAGCTGGGACTACAGGCGCTCACCAGAACAACTGGCTATTTTTTGGTTGTAGTTTTCATTGTTGTTTGGCAGGCCCAGGCTAGATTCAAACCCGCCAGCTCTGGTGTATGTGGGTGACACCCTAGCCGCTTGAGCTATAAGCGCCGAGCCCCTATGTGTTTTTAGATGTTGGTGTTGTTTTTATTAATCACAAACTATTTTCTAGCCCCCTGTAATTACTTTTCCAGTCTATCGGTTATTTAAGAATGCATTGTTCAACTCCACACATTTATGAATTTCCCAGATGTCCTTTGTTCTTGATATCTAATTTTACTCAATTGTGATCAAAGAATATGTTTTGTGTAATTTCAATTCTATTAAATTTATTGAGGTATGTTTTATAGCCTGACATATGATATGAAATAGTAAGGTAAACACAGTCTACCCTGGAGAATGTTGCATATGTACTTGAAAAGTGGTATATTCTGTTGTTGGATGAATTGTTCTAGACGTGTCTCTTAGGTCTATTTGGTTATAGTCTTATCCAAGTCTTCTACTTCCTTGTTAACCTTCTAATTGTTCTATTCATTATTTAAAGTGAGGTACTAAAGTCTCCAACTATTATTATGGAATTGTCTATTTCTCCCTTTAATTGTCTCAGTTTTGCTTCACACTTCTGGGAACTGTGTTATTAGGTACATATATGTTCATAGTTGTAATAGATTTCTAATGGATTGAACCTGTTATCATTATCAAATATCCTTCTTTGTATCTAGTATCAATTTTATCATTAAGAATATTTTCTCTGACATCTGCATTATTAGAAGTAAAATACTGACATTAAAAATACCAGCTAATATTGTCTGGTATCTCTTTTCTACTCCTTTACTTTCAAGCTACTTGTCTCTGAATCTGAAGTGTATCTCTTATAGAAAGCATATAGTTTGATCTTATTTTTCAATCCATTTTGTCAATATCTGCTCTTATTCAATAGTTTCAAATCATTTGCATTTAATATGATTAGCACAAGGTAAGGTTTACATGTACTATTTTGCTTTTTCCTTTTTATATGGTCCTTTCTAATTAGGCCCATTAATTTACACATAAATACTCACAATATCAAATTAGTCTGACACACTAAGAGAAACCAGACTTTCCAAAAGAGAATCAAATCAAAGATAAGAGAATTAATAAATATACATACACTTAGAGTAAAACAAAAGTTCTTTAAAAAATAGTTTAGAGGAAGAAAATAAGAGCAGCTTAATTCAAAGTTTATCCTATGGATTCTTATGAAAGTTTTAGTGATTACAGAATGGATGTATGGATGCTTAATAGCTACAACGCTAATAATACCTTTTAAAACAAGACTTTCAAACAACATGGTATAATTGTCTCTTCTATTCTATTTCTTACATACTTCTTTATACTTACTATTTTCCTAATTTCATAGGATTTATTCACAGAACAAATTTCACTGAAAGTATTTGGGGTAAGACTAAAAAGATTAAGAGGTAGCTCTATAAAGGGGTAATTTAGGTCTATCAATGTCAAAGAATCAAAATCTAAAGATACACATTATCATCTTTTCTAATGAATTATTATTATATTATTATTATTTTAAGGAAAAAGTAATACTAACATAAACTGATGAACTGACGTTAATGCACACCATGCCCAAATTGACCTCCTAGGAGAGACCTTTAATCTCACTCTAGTATATCTCATTACTTCAGTCATCATCAAATTCCTAAATCATTATGATCTTTATGTATATAAATAGAGAAAAAAGCATTATACTGAGAAAATCAAGCAATGGCCTCAAAAGATATATTTTCCCACTTGCTCCAATTCTATTCCTCTTAAATTGTTTACTTTCTCATAGACAAATCTCTACAAATTATTTTTAAATCCTTTCTTGGAACCAAGGCTGAACATAAATGTATACAAATATTCCTCCATTACCTACAGAAAACTGCCTTATACAGATGAGCTAACTTGGATTTTTAATAATAATCTTGGTATTATATAAATTAATCTTTTGACATTTTATTATAAATGCACTGATGGTGTTGATTTAGTTTCAATTCAAAAATCAAGGATTTCATTACCCTATAAAACATATACAGAGTTCAAAGTATTTAAAGGGGGTTAAACAAAATGCAAACATTTAATGCAACATTAAGCATGTGAAATAAAAACTTGATTGCCTAAAGAAAGCATGCTACGCTGTTACCCTGGTGACAGGTTAAAAAAGGGATTGTGAGCTGAATAGCTGTATGATATGAAATTAAAATGTTTCACATTGAACAATCCAAAATGAATTGGGAAAGGTTCGAGTAGAGGAGAGAGAAATCAATTCTCCAATGGCAATGGTGAATGGGAAAGAAGTATGAATAGGATTTGCCAGTGGGGTGCAACAGCTGCCAAATATCCTGCAGCCAAAGAATTACAATAATACTGATGAAGTGTGCAGGAGCTTTTGGAATCATTGCAGGGAACAGAGAAATCCTCTGACAATAATGAGGCTATTCTGTTTTCCAGTCAGCCTACTTATAGTAGGATCACATTAAAGAAAAATATTTTAAAATGTAATGTTTAGCAAAAAATATATAAATGTGCCACCTTACCCACTAAATATCTATGCTTAATTTCACATTGATTTCTAAATCATCCAAGACACTGTCGTATTAAATAACTAAAAATATCACAACAGAGGTAGTAAAATGCAAGGCATTTTAAAGGACAATGATTGCGTTAATGCTTACTCCACTCTTGCTGCTTTCAGGGAATTTATTTGCTCAAAATGGAAGTGACTATATCCAAAGATATAATATGGCTATGTATGCTTGCAAATATACACATAACATACTGTTTCCTATTATGTAGTCAGTTACCAGAACATACACTTCATTGTCATAAGTGGCTTTCTGAGAAAATATATGAAACAAATATAAATGCTGCATTTTATTTTCATTGATGTATACATGTGTTATAATTTAACATGTTCTTCTAAATTCAGAAGATACTTAAGTAAAAGAGCTGATATGCAACTGTACAACGATATCTCCTTTTCCTTGGGAATTATTTTCATGTGGCTACTTTTTTCCCTATTTACCCATTTATATTTCAGTGGTTAAGATCACATTTTAAAATATTTTTTTTTTTTTTTTTTTTTTAGAAAGAGCCAAAAGCTGTCACCCTGGGTAGAGTGCCATGGCTTCACAGCTCACAGCAACCTCCAATTCCTGGGCTCAAGCGAGTCTCCTGCCTCCGCCTCCTAGTTGGGACTACAGGCTCCGGCCACAACACCCGGCCATTTTTTTTTTTGGTTGCAGCCGTCATTGTTGTTTGGCGGGCCCGGGCTGGATTCAAACCCACCAGCTCAGCTGTATGTGGCTGGCGCCCTAGCCCCTTGAGCCACAGGCGCTGAGCCCATTTTTCATATATTTATTAGATATT